>JASXSY010003262.1:0-37917 GCA_034509805.1 Sipha maydis
GTCTCCTTTTCCTTTAAATATTGGTACAATAATACTCTTTCTCCAATCTTCTGGCATTTTTCCCTCTACTAGTACCTTTTTAAAAAGATTTTTCAACCACCCAATGCTTACATCCCCTAACATTTTCCACACCTCTACAGGTACTCCATCTGGTCCTACCACTTTTTTCTTTTTCATCGCCTTCACCGCATCTCTCACTTCCTCCTCACCCACTAGACCAATCAATCCTTTATTCCATGACATACTCTCTAAAGCTTCTTTTGGATATTCCTCGTTCAGTAATTTCTCAAAATATTCTTTCCATCTTTTTTTTACATCCTCATCTTTTGTTAAAACTCTCTTATCCTCATTTTTTATACACCAGACATCTTGGAAATCCTTGGATCGCTTTTCTCTCACTTTCGCCAGTCTATAAATTTCTGTTCCTCCTTCCTGTGTTCCTAGTCGCTCATATAACTCATCATACCTATTAAGCTTCGCTTTGCTTACCGCATTTTTCACTATTTTACATACATTTTTATACTCTATCCAATCTTCCCTCTTCCTACTTTTCTGCCATACCTTAAATTGCTTTTTCTTACTCGCTACTACTTTCTGAATCTCCTCATCCCACCACCACGTTTCCTTGTCTTCTGGTAAACTACTTTTGGTTTCATCAACAACCTCTTTTGCTATGTTCTTAACACAAGTGGCCATCCTTCTCCAAACCTCATTTATATCTCCCTCAACATTCCACACAGCTTTTTCTTTTAATTTCTTTATAAACTCCTTCTCTTTGTTTCCTATTAATTTCCACCACCTAATTCTGATCTCCTTCCCTGTCTTCTTTCTTTTGTTCATCTTTTTTCCACTACACCATACTTCCATTATCATCAACCTATGTTGTGTTATTACATTCTCTCCAGGAATTACTTTACAATCCTTTACTCTTTTTACATTGTCTCTCCGACACATAAAATAATCAATCTGCGACCTATTTCTTCCACTCTTGTATGTTATATAATGCTCTTCTCTTTTCCTAAAATATGTATTGATTTACTGCAAGCTCATACGATTCTGCAAAATCCAAAACTTTTTCTCCAGCCTCATTCCTCTCGCCAAAACCATACCCTCCATGCACTCTTTCATACCCTACCCTCTCACTCCCTACGTGACCATTCATATCACCACCAATCACAGCATCCTCATTTCCTGGTATTCCTTGCATCACCTCATCCATCTCTCGCCAAAACTCTTCCTTTTCACTTTCTTCACATCCTACTTGCGGTGCATACGCACTTACTACGTTTAATACTTTCTCCTCGAATACCAATTTTACCGTAATAATTCTATCACTTTTCCTTCCTACGTCGACTACCTTAATTTTCATCTCATCATCCAATATTACTCCAACGCCATTCCTAGTACTAGTCCTACCTGAATATATTACCTTATAGCCCTCTCCTATTTCTTTTGCTTTCTCTCCTTTCCATTTAGTTTCCTGTACACAACAAATATTAACTTTCCTTCTCTTCAATACTTCTGCTAATTCTCTACTTCTGCCTGTCAACGTTCCAACATTCCACTGCCTATTCTCACTTTAAATCTATCCCTCATACCTAGACTCAGATTTAACCCTGGGCGCAATGGTGATGTCCCAACACCGTTGACATTACCCGTGTTGGGTAGACCTGCACACATAACTGGTGGAACAGCTACCACACTGGCTGTCCGGGTGGTATCACACACTTCAACATCCAGGTCTCCTCCTCCTCTAGGTATAATATTTCCTCTCACTTGTTGTCCCCGCGCACATCCGAGATGGGACAAACCGCCTAAGTATCGATAAGGACTCCTCATTCTATTTGACATAATTTTACACCGGCCGTCGACCTGACGCAACCACATTAGTCGCCTCTTACGACTGGCTGTGGAAACCGTGGAAATATTCTGACACCCCTTTCCACAGGGGATATTATAAATATTATTTATATTATTATATTTTTGTAATAATTAAAAGTTGGTTTTGTGCTGTTGTGCTGATATTTAAGTTGTTTTTATGCTGTCATTCTGATTTTTTTTTTATTATGAGTAATAAATATGTGAACGTATTAATTTATTCAATGGCTTGAGGATGTAATCGCATTACAATTTTTACTGTGTAACGAAAATGTAATGTAAATTATTTTAAATTAGTTATTTCTTTAAAATAAAACGTTAAAAATAGTTATCTACAATCCAAAACAATTATAATAAAAATATATTGATAACATATTATATTTAAATATAAATAGATGAAATATTTTAATGATGAATAATTATATACAATTATTTTTTCAATTATAACTAGAAAGTAACATAGTTACTTTTTTATTGAAAAGTAATGTAATTTTATTACTATTTTATTTGATTAACGTAAATATGTATTTTCATTACATTTAAGTAATGAGTAACGAGTAAAGTAACTTATTACTATTTTAAAATAACATTGTTATATTATATACTATTGTGTGAACACATAAATAAAATTTTTTATCCTAAATGTTTCAAATAATTAGGTATAATAATTGAATGAAGGGTTTGATGTATGGCGATGTTGATGGTGTGTCACTCACGCTCAACGAAGGTGAAGGGTGTAGTATATATACTATGAATAGTTACGTATATAGTACGTATGGAAGCAAATAAATAGTGATTATTTTGCTAAGTATTTTGTAAATAAAATTAGAACAAGTAAATTATAAAGAATAAAAAGCATGATTGACTATAGTCGTCGTTAACAGTCTTGGATAGATTTTTATCTTTTATTTTTATTAGTTGTATTTTATAACATATAACTATTATTTAATATGTAGATATATAATGTATCAAAATAAGTTCTCATCGAGTTTATATTAATCGATTAAAAATATAATAATTTTGGTATCATACTTTAGTGGTCATTATTTTTGAATCATAAGTTAATTAAGTAACTTTAAATAAAATACAGAATAACTACGGATGAATTTAAATAATAAAACATAGATACATTAAACACAGCGTACACTGTAATCTTCAAAAAATAAATATGTCATTCAAATTTCATAGTTTATAACAATTTTTTCCAATGAACTTTTATTTTTTTTTTTTTTTTTTTTTTTTTTTTTAGTTATTTTAGAAGTGTATACCCGAAAAATAATATTTTACATTAGGTAAATGCCGAAAATCAAAAATCTATTGACGGGTATATGGCGTAAATCCACGTATACGTATCAATACATCCCTGAAGATATGCATTTATAATTTGTGGCTTATACGTATAGGAAATGTTCCACGATTTACTGGAAACGTTCGGAAACTTATTCAATGTTTCTTCATCAATGTTTAAAGACCATTGGTATACCCATGTAGCGTGCGCTGTTGTATCCATACGGATAGTTGGTAAACCAAGTATTCAAGAGCGGATTTATTATTATAATTTTTAGTCATTTTTTAGAGAGGACAATAAAATAATACATATTTAAAAAATAATATAAGTAAATTATTAATTAAACTCAGAACTTAATTTATTAATTTATTGTTCGTTTATAAAATTAAATAACAAAGTTTAATCTTTTTTGTTTATTAAATATTTTAATTTATAAATAAACATGAAGAACATAATCTTAATGTTCTTTTTTTAGGAAGGAAGAGTTATGACTTCTCTGGAACCGCGCCTGAAAGCACATGTCTATATACTGCTATATTAACATTCGACGGTAAATGCTGTTACAAAGAAAGTAGTCTCGAATTCATGTTTTGATTAGCGATACGTTTATTTTCCACTCGAGTTTAGTTCTGATAAACACGATTTAATGACATCACGATGTACATTTATAATATATTGGGCATAAGTTATCGTTCCAATCGTCGATTTTTTTAAATAATAAATATGAAGTAGGTAGTTGTCCAAATGCATTGATATACCGACACGAAATACTCGTAAATATTCAGTATCTGTGCGTGTTACCTATTAATGGTACTTTACGAGTTCTCTTTTTATTCTCCTGTAACATTAAACATAATAATATGTTTATGAATAATTTTGAAGAAATATTAAAAAAAAAAAGTATTGTATAACTTGATATGATCAAAAGAACTGTATTCAGTACCAGTTTATATGCAAATGTGATGGTTCAGTGATAATGAAATCAATACAAATTATTTTGGACTGATTTACTTATTATGGAAAATATAATTAAATTATTTGGAAACAATTTGGAACTATGCAGGATCACTAACGTCATGTGTTTAAGGTTATCTTTGAAATCTAAGACTGTTTAGCGATAGAGGCTATCCTTCTATAAAGGGAGTATTTTCATCCAGGATTCAAAATAAACTTAGAGCATCTGTTGATAACCTCCAAAAACCTATCACTTTACTAAGTAAATTACAAAATCCAAAATTGTTTATGATGAAAAAAAGATATGAGGTCCATTCAGTGACGGCCCGTGGTTTGGATGACGGAACGATTGCATCCCTTACTAAAATTGGCGAAAAAAGAAAATTAATTGTATATTTATATATTTTTTAAAATAACTTTTATTTAACTGCATTTTTCAAATAATTGTTATAATCAGGGCTCAGGACTTATAGCATTTGCTATTGTAAGTTAGTAAATTGATAAATAAAATATTAAGCTTAAAATTAATAATAAGTGTATGCATAGTTTATTATTTTATTATGTTTAATTTGTTAAACCTATGACTATGGAATATTATATTTAAAGTTGCACCTCTACCTCCAGAACTCACTATCCACCACTGGGTTCATTACAGGTTTACTTTTATTACATTTCAGTAAATGAATATATACGAGTATATATACATTATTTTCACTCTAACTGTTTGAATATCATATGACTGAATTTTAAGTACACCCACTAACTCACACTTTTTACCATCATAAATTAATATTAGATTGTATTAAAATAGTACCCTAAGCTAATATATTATTATATCACCTGTGTGCATCAAATTTTACTATAACGGTTTACAAAAAATTATATTTGTTAACACAATTAATACCTGATTATAACCATGGTTTCAAAAAACCTTATTTTTCAAATATTATATATTAATCATATTGCAATTATTTACAATATCTTACTAAACAATTGATACTTGTTGACTTATTTTCATAAGCTGGAAGATATAATTTTCAAATATTATTTTGAACTCTTTTTCAAATCCATTTTTAATTTATGTTGGGTATTTAATATTTCTACTGCCACCAAAAAAATATAAATTTTATAATAAAAAAAATTTAAGTCAATATCACAATTTATATTACAATTAAAATAATCTGTACAATATTATGATTAGCTCAATTTAATAATTTGTATAATTTAGTTATTAATTACAACTCATTTGCCCAGTTAAAGATGCTATCTTTAACTAGGATCATAATTATTTAATGTTCAAAAACAATAACTAGTTATTATATACAAAAATAGTAAAATCTATGACTTCAATTAAAGACTAGAACACTAGGTATAAATTGACACAGATTGTGCCACTTTAAAATTTCATTTAGAATAATGTTTAAAAAAAATGTATAACCTTAATTATTATCTTGTTGCTTATAATCATAGTATTAGTTGTATCATAGAAAATTAGGTTGGTTTAAAATATATATAATATAAATATTTCTATCAGCTTAGTATATGAATTTATATTATAATCGCAAACAACAATTCATAACATTAAATTAATAACAAACTAATTATTTTTACAAAATTAGTAAAATAAAAACAGAATAAATGGTTTTTAGAATTAATCAGTTCTCATACATAATCCAATTTATACACTAAGAGTCTTACAAAATTTAACGAATACAATATAGAAGGGAAAAAGGGCACCAAAATTATATTAGAAAAAAATTACCACTTTAAAAACTCAATATTATTCATATTAATATCAATATTAAGTAATATCATTGATTATAAAAGAAATGTTTAGCCAATGGTAATATGTAATTTATTGCTAATTAAAAATTGAATTGAAACACTTAAACATATTCCAAGTCTGGTTTTACAAAAAAATTCAACTCTTTTTCAGTAAAATAATGAAAATCACAATAATTAAACCATACTTTCTCATTTAAGTATCTAATATGAAAACAATGGCACTGGATAAAATCCATAAGATTTTGACACTTGCCACGATTATATGGGCTTTCATAACCTTTTCCATGAGGAATAAAGTGCTCATATCGTGCAGCATTTATACGTTCATTAGTAGTCATTCCAAGCCATATAATTTGATAGGTTTGACATCCTAATAGCACTGATACCCACAGTGAATGTAAAATAGCATTTATCATGATCCAACTGACCCATGAGTCTAATATTAGAATTTCCCAAATTACATTTAATACATTATAATTATTTGTTTGTTCGTTGAATTGGTACGTCATACTCAAGAATCTTATACTACCAAATATAATAAAACCGCAGGCCATTAATAGAGTTATTAAATATCCCACAAAGTGACGATGATTTGAAGCACCAATACAGTTGTTCACCCAAGGACAATGATGATCAAATTTTGCAACACATCTATAAATATAAATTAAACATAAATAATTTATAAATAAAATCGGTTTTGCTTAGCTTACCTGTTACAAATGCTACAATGTTTTGATCTAATTGGCTTTTTAACCAAGCATGTAGTGCAGAACACATCCGAACTGAATTCATAGCTCTCAGCCAATTCAATGATAGCAGCATATTGATCATTTTTAGTGTTTGGCACATAACCCGGATTACCCTTCCAGCTGTACATAAAATTGTACCACAACAGTGATGTGGTAAAAAAGAATCCAACTGAATACCAAAAACTTACTACAGGTAGTATCCAAAATACCCAAGTAATGTACATCCAAAATTTTGTTGAAAAATATACAGATACAGGTAGTGTTTTTGATACTGATCTGTATGTTCGGTTTAATTTATACATAACTAAGTATCCAATTATCAAACAACATAGTTTTGCTACATATATCATATGAGAATCCAATATAAATCCAATTACATAAAATGCAATAGCAACAAAAATGATGGATATTGTTTGTTCATTAAACTTTAGTAAAAAGTTCTTTGGTTTAATTTTGTTGTCCACGATTTCTAGAGTATTCAGCCCTATCCAAACTTCTGTTCTTGATTCATTGATTAAATTTAAAGCTGTACATCCTAAAGAATTTCTAATGGTCAACGGTGAACCTTTCATGACTAGAATACTGATGGCAGTTGGATTCCGACTTATCAGAGCCCAGTGCAATGGGGTATTTCTATGGACATCATCTTGTATAGACATAGAAGCACCTAAAGTTATTAAAAGTTTTGTTGGATCCAGTCCTAATGATTTGAAGGAACTCCACATGAGAGCGGTCATTCCATTTTTATCTCGCAAGTCGACATCTACACCTCTAGCAATCAAATATGCTGCAATTGCAGTGAAACCAAAATGTGCAGCAATATGTAAGCATGCACGACCTTCGATATCATAAAAACATGGATCAGCACCTTTATTCATTAACAAAACTACTGCAGATAAATGGCCTTGCCTAGTGGCCCAATGTAATGGGGTTGCTCGTAAATCCCCACCTACAGCATCTACAATCGCGCCTTTAGAAATATAATACTTAATTAAATCTAATTTATTGTTGATAGCAGCCCAATGTAAGAGATAGATATTTTGAGGATCAGGGGTGTTGACGTCGTAACCTCCTTCTATGATTTCTATGCACCTGTTTAATAATCCATACTGAGTGGCTTTGACTATGTCGAAGTTTTTTGCTTCTTCATCTGATATGTTTGGTTTTCTTGTATTAGGAGGTTTTTTGGTGAATAAAGGTACAGTATCCACAGTGGTTTTGGCCGAAGATATGGCACCACAGCCGTCTTGAATGAGACCAAAGTGACCACATGATGAATGCATTGTGTCGTTCTGAAAATGTTGACAGTCAAACACCACTGAAACCATTTTTTTATTTTAATAACAAACACACATACACTAGATTCAATAAGTATCGGTACGTTATTAGCAATAAATGCTTACTCACCGAGTGAATTTATGTTTCTTTCATATTATCGCGTTCAGACTGTTGTTAATAATCGGAATGTCGGTCGCTTCCCCTGCACGACAGCGATACAATTTTTATTTGGTCATTGGTTCGCGTATTTGCCACAACAATCGCGTACCACCCGCAATAACAAAAATAATAATATTTTTAGTGCGGACAGAGCAACAATTACGATATAACGAAGGACCGAGATACTAGACCCGACTGATCCCAGATTTTTTTGAACGGAACACGAGCTACTAAACTGATAATTATGTTGTGCTGATAAGGCGGATCGCAATGCGTCGGAACCGCGGTTACCGTTGAGAGGGCGCGCGAATATTGATCGCAACGTAGCCCTGACCCGATTTCAGAAGCGCGGCATTTTCGTCTCCGCTACGCAACGCTCCACCCCAATCGCTTGACAAACGTAATCATACTCACGCATGGGCACCAAGCACGTGTATATAGTAGTATGCACTGTTTTTTGTTGTAATAGTAGTAGTAGTAGTAGTAGTAGTAGTAGTAGTAGTAGTAGTAGTAATAGTACGTGCTGCGTAGTAGTGAGTAACGGGTAGTAATTTTAGTAGCAGTGAAGCATTAAAGTAATGCACTGGTACAGGGTTAGCAAATCCATGGCACGCAAAAAATCAAACCAAATCATAAAAATAGACATTGACATTAATTTTCCTTTAACTTATTCACGAGCGTCATTTATTTTAAAATGGAATTTTATTAAATTTGAATTAAGAAGTCTACCATAGGCGTGCGCACAAGGAGTGCCTTGTGTGTCTGGACACCCTCCCCCAAAATGTTGTAAATAGAGCCCTATAATTTGTATTTATGATTAAAATATTTTAACTGATGTTGCTCAAATTGAATATAGTTTACTCAAAATATTTGATAAAAAATAAATGATTGTTCGTAATAGAAAAATAAATTAAAATGTTCTACATTTTCAAGCAAAAACTTTTCGTGATAATGTAACAGCTAGAATCCACTATTGAAGTACAAACCATATATAATTGAAGCTGTCTGAAGAAATAATACGGGGTTCATGCAAAATATATTCATTGAGACTAATATATCACAATATTAAATGAAAAATTAAAATTATGTTCATTTTAATTATTTATACTATATAATTTATTAAATATACTTACACATTTTGTTGAGATATGGCCTAAAAATATAGTAAGCACTTCCTGAAATACAAGTCTGCACATGCCTATAAAACCAACCAACTCATGAATGGAAACAACGCATTACAAAACATTGAAAGTTACAAATTATTAGGTTATTAATTATTACGAGTATATACGTATTAACATCAAGTGCACAACGACAAAAATCACATCAAGCATATTAATAAATATTTAAATAATGTTATTTTCATTAGTCAAATTTCTATTTTTTATGCTGAATAAATATAATAAATACATTTAAGATAATAAATGTTTTTTATATATGTATAATATTACTTGTATTTAATGACACTCAGGAAAAATAAAAATAAATTAGGTGAACCAAATACATAACGTTAGGAAAATTTCCAGTACGAGTAAAATAGTAACAATACCGCTATGGTTAACAGCAACTATAGTTAAAACAGTATACATATAGTTCCCTTGAGGTCTGTTTGTACACTGATAAACAATAACAATAGTTTTCAGAATATCAATATTGCGAACACGATTTATGATAAACCAGGATTCGTGAATCTGTACGTTTAATCTAAATACACGGGTTACGGATTAATGCGCTTATATGAAATAAACCACTCCATAAATTGTTTGGTAATTATTTAAGCTAGTCGGAATTTTCTTCTCATTTACTGTCTTAAATTTATTGCTTCCGACTATACATAACACCTATGGAAAAATAGTATTATTGCAAAGATTGGTATTTTGTTATAATAAATACGAGTAAGA
Source organism: Sipha maydis (assembly GCA_034509805.1). Lineage (NCBI taxonomy): Eukaryota > Metazoa > Arthropoda > Insecta > Hemiptera > Aphididae > Sipha > Sipha maydis. Next base: position 9,993 of record JASXSY010003262.1, read on the forward strand.
TGACCAAAGACTACTACAGATTACAGAGTGTATACTACTTATTTCATTTTTAAATATGAAGCAGATAAAAATGAAACTTTCTAGGATTTAATAGTATAAGTATCTGAATTGTTCTGATTAAAAAAAAAAAAAATTATCCATCGGTTTTTCGAAAACGCTGAGTATGCATTATCACAATACAATTTGTTTTCCAAACTTTTAAGTACAGGAATATACTATATAATCACAAAATGCAATAATATATTAAATAATTAAATACCATTACCAACATCAGTGTATTTTAGTTTAGTTTGAAACAACGGAAAAAAGGAATTGTTAAAAAATTATATACTATAGTGTTTATAAGCTACTTATTGGAATCGTCGAATATGTAAAATTTAATTTTAAATTTTAAAAATTATTCATATCGACGAAATAATAACAAGACATAAAAAAAATAGACAATAATTCTAATAATAGTGTCCTGCCGACCTTTAGACAGATAATTAAATGATTGATAATAATTATTATGGCTTACAGAAGTGTTAGTATTTAACTAAAAATAACTAAATTTAAATGAATAATGTAATACTACGTAAAGTAAAATTATTCTCGCCATTTATGTTGTGTACGCAGTTCATATGTATATGATGCATATAATATAATTAATTCCGTATAGTATTTAGGTATAATAATTTTAAAAAATCTATTGTTAACCTATGAAATGTATACTTCGTAAAATATTTTTTTTTTAAATAATAAAAATTAAATACTAAAACTGTATTAATTTAATTCAAACAAAATTTTCAACTGACGTAACCGTCAGTTAACATCAAACAAAACACTTGTTATATAGGTTAAGTTATTGAAAAGGTACCTTTTACCTGCCTGTTATTTTTTATTTTTTTTAACTATTCACACAATATGAACGTAATATGAAAAATAAAAATAAATAACACATTGTTAATAATTTTTTTCATATTTTTTACTTTATCATAATTCCAATGTACATAAACCGTTCTTATTATTTAAATAAAATCGATGTCGGCAATAGTGCTTTATTTTAAAATGTATAACTTTAATTTAATTACTGAAGTATATTTTAAGTTGTATTGTTAATTATAACTTTTGTTCAGATTTCAGATTTTGCAACAAAATAAAAAATACCAGGAATTTTTCCACTTTTTTTAATCGTTAATTGAATTATAATTAACGGGTTACCACAATTTTGCCAATAAATAACTATAAATGCCTTATTGGATATTTTTTATGAAACTCGAATGATAAAAAAACTAAAGAGCCCAACGATATATTTTTTATATGATTTTCTAGATAATGTATAGTCATCATATATACAAAGATATTAAATTAAACACGAGTTCAAAACAATTGCCCTACCCTTAACACAATAAAATGCTTATAAATATTAATGCAAATATGTGTGCTCATCTCGAACGGACGAGACGCAGTAACATTTTAGTGGGGCGATAATTTAATTATACAAAAAAATTTAGTATTCGTGCTCTAAGGGTATATGTATACTTGTACACGTCTTTCACACTTTCCATTCTACTTTTTTTTTTATGACAATTTATATATAACCGATTGCTATTTACATTAAAATAAATATTGAGCGTCAAAAACGCGTAGTAAAACGTCCTATTGATCGCATCCATACCTTATACCTAACCACCCCTAATCCTCAATTTCACTGAAAAACACACACACACGCACACACGCACATACGCATTAGATTGAATCAGTGAGGTAAACCAATATGCTGTATTCCGGCCAATTCTTATGAACCAATTATTACAAAAGTTTCTCGGTGGAAAAATGGCAAAGTTTCGTGCCAGTCTGCCAACTTTGTTCGCGTACGGACGTAGTTCCGCAGTATTACAGTCTCATACACACATACATACCATAAACACACACACACATATATATATATATATATATATATACACGTGCAGCCGGTGTTTGATAAAATACAAACGCGGTACATTTTCACGAAAGTTAAGTAAAAAATATTATAGAATATGACCGCGTACAATATGACGCATGTATAAGTTACGGAAGAATAAAAGGTGTACGTCGCGACGCGTCGCTTTTAATTGATGGACCATGCAGCTTTTGAATGGAGTTCGTTCTCCCTATTCTTCCGCACACACGAACGTACTATGCCGGTCGCGTTTCCCATTGACCCATTTTTCTCGTGTGCGCGACGGATGTGCAGAGCATATCCATGTACTACGCGCAATCCTCGTACTACGTACTATACTCGTGTACTATAAACGCTCAACCCCCGCTCCCTGCCGTCTCGTTAAGTGTACTCGTGTGTGCTACGTACAGGTATACTTTACAATGTTCGTATGTTATATGCATGGGTCGAGGTACTTCATGCAGACATCGCCGCCAACATCAAAGCCAAATCGCATTTTAAACAACAATATGCCGTAGGTATACATCCGAATGTGTATTATACATATGTGTATATATTTATGGGTGTATGTTTGTTATCTGCCTATACGCTTGTAGGTAAAACGTAAATACAAACGGTACGTATCATTATACGCGTGCTTAGGTTTATTTTGTAATTTACGTACATATCTGCGCGCGTTTTGTGTGTGTCCGAGAATCGCATTGGACGAGAATTCGCATAACTATTTATATGCGTGTACAACAGAGTCGATGTATACATAATACGTGTGCACACTGTATATGAAGGATAAACGCGCGCAGTAATAACAATATATTGTACGGGCACGATAAATACCGTGCAAGGGTCGTATCTGTACGCAAGCGTAGTCCCTAAGTAAAACGGAGCACTTTCAGATGGGCGTCCTGGAAAAATGATTTTTCCACGGCGCGTACACGCTCCCCGGCGGCAGGGCGATGGCCAAACGTTTTACATTTCATCCGAGTTAGGAATTAATTCGCCGTCAAAAACAAAAACTAATTTAATAATATAATAAATATATTGCACTCTCCGTAATACACTCGAATACGATTGAATAAATTATCACAAATGTGTGACAGGGATTCGAGTTCAGGATGCTTCTTCATTTCAAGAAAGGTTAGTGATACTAATCGTTTTAACTTCATCGTACCGTAAACAAATTCCGATATTGTTATTTTAATAGTAGTGAACATTTCTAGAGAACCCATAACTAACACGGATAAAAATGTTGTTTCGATAACATAAGAAATCGGTACGAGCTTACACATTTGTACGGTATTTTATACCGCAAGAGTATAATCAAACAAAATAAAATGGGGTCAAATAATACTGCCTTCTAAGCCACCCCAGTTTGATACCTTTTATTATTAATTTATTTCATCGAATTTAAATAAGTACCAATCGATTATTTCTGTTTATTCAAAAATTATTAATTTATTATGAAACAACTTGATATGAATGAGAGGAAATCAATAATTATGGTTTTGCACTAATGTCGATAAATATAATGTTTAATTACCTATATACGAATACTATAATCAATTATTACTTGTTTAGGGTCGTGATCGAGCTCAAGACTTATCAACAACATCCAGACATGGACAACAACCATTACCAACTGGAACAAAAACTAAAGATGCACTGCCAGTTGTGTTACAAAGCGATTTTAGAAAAGTAATATTGTTTATATAACAAGGTTGTATTTAAATAGTACTGTTCTGATACATTTTGCTTATAGTTGAGTGGAATCAGTAAAGAAGATTTCCGGTTGATAGATACCATTGAAAACGATTATGATGCAACTACAGCAGCAGCACTCGACGCTGTTCAACGTAGAGGTGAAATGGTCGTTCGAATTTTGGACCCAAGAATTCATCTTACTAAAACTGCTACTGATGCGGCTAAAAAATTCCTCATGCTTCAAGTGAGTCAATATTTCGATTATATAATCAACAGCTTCTTAATATATACGCACATTACATTAATTTAATTGGATTTCAGGATTCCAATCATATAGTTAATCTTGTTGAAATAATAAAGAGACCTGGCCAAACTTTAGGGTTGTATATTCGAGAAGGCAACGGTATCAATCGTCACGATGGCCTGTTTATTTCTAGATTAGCTCTCGAATCTGCGGTATATAACAGCGGATGTATACAGGTATATATATTAACTAGATAAATATGTATACACATTATACCCATGGCACGTTTACATAATTTTATAATTTAGGTTGGCGACGAAGTGTTGGCAGTAAACTTAGTGGACGTTACTCGTAAAGCTGTAGACGAGGTAGTGATCATTATGTCAATACCCAGAAGACTTGTATTAGCTTTGAGGCAAACAAGAGGGATTCATCGAAATACTGCCAACGCATCGTTAACTTCTGCAATGCCTAGTCACCAACCTCCGGTCGTTGTAATAAAAAAAGATATCAGTAGAGAATCAGATGACCAACATGACGACGACGAAGATGACATGCATATGAAATCTTATATGACTACGGGGTGTGTACATTAAATAATCATTGTATAACGCAATCAACATTTAAATTATTAAAATAACTTAAATTATAAACAATTAAATTAAATTTTAAAAACAACCAATTTAAGTTGCCCAATACGTATTTATCCAAAGTAAAATATATATTATAATAGTTATAATTAAAATAATTTACTTAAATCTATATTTATATTTATTTTTTTTATTGATTCTTAGAAAATTATTCATGTTAAGTGGTTTATTGTATACTGTGTATTTATATTATTTTATGGTTTTTGAATTTATTAGACGAGTAAATCAGAGAAATAAAGAAAATATACACGAACAACGTCAAAGAGAATCGAGAGGGCGATCACAATCTCAACTTGCGTTGGATTCAAATGGTGATGTTTCAGGAGATTTATTTTACAACTCAAGACCTCCTGAATCTAGAAGACAAGCGTCTACTGTGTGTTTATATTATATTTGAAATTGAAATAATTTACTACATTTTTAAACCATTTAATTTTAATCGATATATTTTCTATAGTTGGATCGTCGTAATAATTGGTCATATCAACCTCCTCACCCTCCTGTTTCCAATGAATCACCAAAACCACAACACTTTCAGCCATTTGACAAAGCATATCCAAAAACTTTAGAATCGTTAGCCGAAAAAGTACATCCATTTTGTCCGGGAGGGCAGTCCTCATCCGGCAGAAGAATGTCGGCAACAACTACACAACAACATTATCGTCGCAATAATATCCCAAGATCTGGTTCGGACCAATACCTACCTAGATCTGAATATGATTATGGAAACAGTGAGTTTTTATAATTGTTAACCATAGTCAGCTAATGTAGATTACATTAATAAACCACTTCGTTTTAGGATCGTATCGACAATCGCAAACACTGATGAGATCTGGACTTAGAAGTAGTGCTGGTGCTGGATCCAGTACACGCTTAGTTTCACAATACTCTCAAGGTTCTTCTAGAACCTTACCAAGACATCTAGATTACGCATCAGATACGGAAGCAACGAAAGTAACTTCTACATCCCCATATTACTATAGAGGATCTTCACAGATATCAGGTTTAAACTAAATATATATTATTAATAAATAAATATTCTTAAACCATTTTAATATCTATAGGAGTTTCAAACTTATCACGATTAGGAAGTGCTACGATATCTAGGAGTAACTCTTTAAGGTCTAATTCACTGCCAAGAGACATACGTACACCACGAACCCCACTTTCATCTCTCAATACAAGGTATAATATTATTATAAATTATTGTATTGAAGATAAAGTAAAAAATAAATTATACAATAAATATTATTTAAATAAAACAACAGTCGATTTTTTTTTTTTTTTATGATGAATGAAATATTTTCATAATAGCTTGAGAGGTAGTTTAAGGCGATATAACATACAAGACAATCCGAAGATATCATCTTCGGTGTTAAGTGATCAGGAAGACAGTGATGGTAATCTTAGTGCTCCTGAATTTCAAATGCGTCGCAAAAATCGATTAGTCAGCTCCCCGAGTGTATTTACAGCTGACGAATATAGAGCATGGATGAGTAGAGCACCGTCCACAAGTGCTATATATGATCGTATACGTAACGTTTGTGACCCATCACTAAAACATCAAAAAGTACAAAGATTCACATTTAGCGCTGAAAACCTACCAGAAAGAACCAGACATTCAGAGTTGATGAGCTATTCGGGTACTAATTCAGATCTAAGACCATTTAGAGGTCTTGGATCACCGGCATTACCATCAGCTACTACATCAACATTAGACAGGCATACTAGAACTTCTTCTTTAAGAAGAATTCGACATCTATTAGAACTTGAAGCAAAACATTTAGGTCGGCGTAGTCCGTCGACAACTTCAGACTTGCAAGCCGATAGAGCTAGAGTATTGGAAATTAATCCAGCTGGTAATTAATAACTCCTGAAATCATAATTAATTTGTTGTAATAAAATTGTATACAATTTTAGTATTTTAATTTTTAGAGTTTTTAAAATACAAATTTGAAAAATCTACTGTTGACAATGCTCCACCTATTAGTGGTTTACTATGGGTGCATTTATTAGCCGGTAGAGGTCTCAGAGCAGCTTCCACCACTGTTTTACCTGGCCAGTCGACAAATGGTTTGTACAATTACTTTAAACAGTATAAAAATTAAAATAATTAAAAATACAAATACTTTAATAATTTCAGTTATGACACCAGCTGGAAGCTCAAGAGACTTATACTGCGTCTTAGAATGTGATCGCGTACACAAAGCCAGAACTGTAGTACGTACTGGAGATCTTGTTTTTGATTGGGATGAAACATTCGAATTGGATTTACTGTCAAATAAAGAATTAGACTTTTTAATATATTCATGGGACCAACAATACAGACACAAGCTCTGTTATAAAGGATCTGTACATTTGGCATCTTTAGTTAGAGATAGTCCTGTACACCAACTAGCCTTAAAAATTGAACCTCGGGGAACATTATATTTACGGTTAAGACACACTGATCCTTACCAAACTTTTATAAGAAAAACCATAAGAACTTCAACCACTCTACCTCCAAGAACTAAAACTGCAGGACTTTTTGGTATGTAAAATACATTTTTTACATAAATATATGTCGACCATAGTTATTATTTTTTAATGCATTTTAAAATAAAGGTATTGATCTTGAGTCGGTGGTCACTCGGGAAAGTGGCACAATCTCTAGTTCCTTATCTTCATTAGCACAAGCACCAGCAACAGCATCTGTACCAGTAATTGTTCGAAGATGTATTGAAGAAGTCGAAAGAAGGGGCTTAGATATTATTGGTCTTTATCGACTTTGTGGATCTGCTTCTAAAAAACGTATTCTTCGAGAAGCTTTTGAACGCAATCCAAGAACGGTGGATTTATCACCAGACAATGTTCCTGATATTAATGTAATTACAGGTAATTATTACAAAAACAGTTCAATTTTATAAATATATTGATTTTTCATACACTTTTTAATTTTAGGTGTTCTGAAAGACTATTTAAGAGAACTTCCTGAACCACTTTTCACACGCTGTTTGTACCAAATGCTTCTCGATGCTTTAACTGTACTATTGCCTGATGATCCACAGGCGAATGCTAAGTTAATGTTATCAATTTTAGATTGTTTACCAAAGTTGAATAGAGTAAGACATACTTATTTTATTGTAATAGAAATTGTATATAATTACTTAATTTGTTTTCGTTTGTAAAGGCAACTTTGACATATATTATGGACCATCTAGCACTAGTCGTTTCACAATCTTCTCGAAATAAGATGTCAGCACAAAATCTATCCATATGCCTAGCTCCAGTGTTAATGGTACAAAGTGAGATGAAAGAAAAACAGATTGATTTCCAACAGCCCGTGAACGTGTTACGTTATCTGTTAGAGATTTGGCCGACGAAATCAGGTTAGGACAAGTTTATTTGTAGGTATTTTTCCCATTAAAAATACTGGCATTTCGTGCTTAATTAACAAAAAATTAAACGAAAATAACTTCACTAATCATAACTACCAACTATTTCGGAGTGTACAAATATTTAACGATCGTAGTCCATCCACCTCTTGGTTAATAAACCAATATCATAATGCTAGTTTATGTAAGAAACTATTTTTGCAACTCCAACGGCTAAGATTTTATTAGAAATCATCAAATTTCGTCTACACACTTGATTCTTTTGTGCTATACAAATGACGTGTGTAGCATACGCACAATTTTATGCCTTGTCCTACATGTTTGGCCGACGAGTTAACCGTTAGTATCGCTGATTACAAAAATGTTATAAAAATAACACGTACAACACACGAATACGATAAAACATATAATTGCGTATACGGGTCCTCGAATGCCAACGGTTCGCGCATTGTGTACATTGATGAGCCCCGACCATATTTTCCAGACAGTTCGGGAGTGTTTGCCGCCCTCGGTCGCCAACGGCGTTACTCGGCCCCCGCCGCTGCCCGCGAAGCCATCCTGCGTGCCCGCTGTGCCAACAAGGCGCGGCCCCCCCGCCCGTCATAGTGGCGTCACCGACCAGTGACACGGCCACGTCCGACGAGGACGACGGCGACAATGAGACGGCGGCCATCGAACCACCGCAGATACCGGCCAGGACTAACGCGCACCGGCTGACCAAGGTGGCGGCGCCGGATCCTCCGGAAGACAACGCGGCAGAGACGCCGAGCTCGTCCACGGGCACGGAAGACTCGCAGCGTGATGTGGCCGAGCGCGCCGCGGAAGCGGATGAGGAGAGCTGCGGCGAGGAGCAACTGCAACACGAACGGAGACCTCGGGGACTGATTCAACAGCAGAACGCCTCCGCTACGATGAAGCACAGCACTACTACTACTACTACTAATACTTCTGCTACTTCTAATCAGAATATAATTAATAGTAATCGCAATAATAATAATCATAATAACGTTTAACCGATTTGATCGCGAAGACGATACTATGATGCCCTCAACGATAATGTATGTGTATTTTAGTGTTATGTACATATACGTATTAGAAAATAATGTGTTTGCCAACTTTCTACCCGGTTTCGTACGTTGCTGAGAATTGTCATGTCGGGTGATCTCAGCATTTTAGAGGAGGGTGGAAGGAAATATTAACTGTCGTTGTTTTTATATTCATATTGAGCGAAACGTTTTTTTTTCCCCCCCGTCGTTATATTTTCAAGTAGTCACCCTGCAACAAAAGCACTCACAAGTGTTATTCCTCTTTTAGATTGGAAATTATAGATGCGTAAGGTATACCAACTTTATACATTTGTTATCATTTGATTTCTTACTAGTTGTAGATGCGTGAAAAATGAGTTTTGGAAGAAGAAAAAAATGTATTATAAATATACAAGGCGTTAGTTACGTTTTGAATATTTAGGTAATTCATTTTTATTGTAAACATCGAGTACACTAAATGGCACGTCCCTGATTCTATGCTTCAGAAGAATGATTTAAATTATAATATTATTTCCGAGAAGTAGCTATAGTTAAATATGCCTTCATCGTTTATACAGCTGTTTATATTTACAAAAATAATACTATAGCTCCTGTACTCTTATTAGAGGCTATATATTTATGGTATTTTCTTTAATCTTTAAAACATAAAAATATCTGATTTTATCATTTATCTGTTTAAATCATAATTAACACATGATAAATGTACTGAAAAACTTAAGTTAATAACCCCTTTTTTTAATAACAGATGGGAACGATCTAAATTGCTTCTTTTATTACAGAATATCCATCTATTTTTATTTTCTGATTCGAACAAATAACCACACATTATACAAGTATAATATTAATTAAAATATAATTAAATTACAGGTCGAAGTAATTAATCATAAAATGATAAAATGTTTTAATAAAAACTCCAAAAATTTAAAAAATACTAAAAGTTAAAATGACAATAAATTGTACCAAATAAAAATAATGATTTATGTTTATATACATAATCATACATGGTCATAATAATTGAAGAGTTATAAAAATGCTAAGGCACTGTAGAAATTCAATCGAAATATAAGGTTAAATTAATTATTATTTTTAAAAGATCGTTCTTTTATGATCGTTTAATATAAAAAATGATTTTATTTTTTTATTTTTCTAATCTGTGTTTGCCAAAAATAAAGCGACTAAAATAAGTTAATATTTTGGCCGTTTTAATGTTACAAGTTCTACATGATATTATAAAAAAAAAAAAATCACTATACTTAATGGTAGAAATTTGGCAAGCATTATTTTACTTTACTTTAACCTACGCAAAAAAAAAAAAATTAATAAATAAATAAAAATATAGGGAAAAAAATTAGGCACAAAATATTTTAACAAAAAAAAGTTATTGGATTTAAACATTTTATAAAAATATGTTTGATAAATTTAATGCAATAACTTCAACAATTTTTATATTAATTAAACAAAGAAATATAATTATTTGGGGCACTTATTATATTATAGATTAATATTATATTATGTTAACAGTTAGAAATGTACGCGTAGATATCGTTAACATAGTCAACAAGAGTACACGATCGTAGAAGCACTTTCGTTAATTCAGAAAGAATTGATATTTAAACATTTTGATTTCTAACAATATGTAAATGAAATAACTTGTAAATAAAAAATGGTTGTTCCTACCCTTGTAAAACTGAAATCAATAAAAAAATAATTTTTTAATTGTTCGTATAAACATCATTGTATCGATTATTGCTATTTACTATGCACAAATAAAGTGTATTTTATTAAAAAACTTTTTTTACAGATATTTACTACGGAAATATTTTTAAACTTTTGAAAAATATTAAGATTTAATTCTATCCATTATCATTTATATTAATATGAAAAAAAGTTTTTTATTTCTTGCTATATGTGTATATATTTTATTTTTTAAATACAAATATTAAGTACCTGTATTGTTTATTTATCAAATAAATGTTGACTGTTATTCGGTATATTATTATATTAATACAAACGTATAAAATTAATAATAAATGAGATAATTTCACCAGTAAATCACACTTTAAAAATAAAAAATTCTTTAAAACAATGACTTTTTCAATAAAATCAGTATTTTAAATGCCGAAAGTCGATATTCTGATAATTCAAAAGTACTATAACTTACAATTATGCTTCCGTTTTTATTCAATTTTATGTTGATTTGCAAACCACTGTGCGTTCTTTAGAAAAATGTTCCATCTTCGATTAAAATAAACTTAGGCATCTGAAAATTATAACTTCTAATAATCCAAGACTTATGTATAATTAATCCTCAATAGCGAAGCGAAAGCGTAAAGTATAAATTACTGAGCTATAACAGAGGTATTCAAATTTAATTTGAATTACCGATTTGTTGACTGGCAAGTTTCTTATGCCACTAAAAATAATAAATATATTATACATAATGTATTATTTAAAATGTATTATTTTTTATAAACACTATTCTTGAAATGTAACTCAATTTGTTTGTGTATTATCTTGTTATGTTTTTTTTTTTATTATTAAATTAAATTAATTAATAGTGTTAAAAAACCTTTAAACTATAATTATTACAGTTAATGAAAACATCGAAGTATAAAAATGAATTTATACAAATTATAAATTTTAGTTTCTTTACAAACAAATTGTCTGAAAAATTAAAAATAATAATCTATTTTTTTTTTAATATTTGTTTAAAAATTATGATTAAAGATTACAATAATCACACAGTTATAAATTAGTAGATCCTACTATATTTTTGGCCCAGTTAACATAACCCATGATTACGGATTAATAATATAGCAAATTATAACAATTATCATTGTTATTTAAATCAATTATTATCGTATTACAAGATTCTTGTTGATTTATTCATTAAACTTACGTTACCTAAGTAAAGAACAGCACGATGAAATATTATATGATTTCGTCACTATGAACAAATTATATTAGATATAAGTAAAAAATGTAATAAAAATTAAAAATTACCTTTTAATTAAAAGTTGATTTTTAATTTTTAAGAATTTTTATGGAAACGTACTTACATAATATAAGTATTACTGATTAAGTTTCTTCATTTCTAGGGTTAACATTTTTATTTTATACATTTTAAACTATTGTTTTATTGTTCTTTTTATGAATTACTATTTTACAATTTTTTTTTTCTTGTTTTTATCTGTTCACTATAATAATGAAGATATATAATATATTTTATATATTTGAAATGGAATCAGTATTATGAAATAATTTGTTTTATAACTTATTTATCTGACCGCGATAACATTAATCCAGTAGTGGGTTAAAATGTGGGTGGTTGATGATGAAGTAGGTAGTAATAAAAAAAGTAGAAGAAATTAAGAAGAATGAAGAAGTAATAGAGGCACTTGATCAAAATTTCCTCGCAGCTTAAGACCCTATAGGGTCCATATATGTGAGATTTCACAAGTAGATATCAATGAAATAAAAATTCAATGTACATTGTAAGAATTAAATAATTTTTGCAGAATTCCCAAAAACCTTACGTCTTCACTGTATTAATTTATATGTGTAATGCTTTTTAAATTCATTTATAAATGAAATTTATTATTATGTATTACATGGATCCCTTTTTAACGTTGATAACAATCGATGTAACTTATTTAAAACTCATTGTATCTACGCATATACAATGTTTAATAAACAAGTGTATGTATATATATATATACATACGAGTTTATATAAATATATTTTATTAATATATGTTAAAAATGTACGTGTATCATATATTAGGAATAATACGCAATACACAATTATATATTTGTACTCGCTTTGTATTAAATTTCAATGTGTAATATAGGCACATAGAATACCTATGAACACTATCATCCATTATAACTTATAAGTATAATGCTTATATGTACTATACTAATGTTTAATACTTATAAGTATTAAATACCAATAATATAATTATACTACATAGACGTGTATTATTGTAAACGCATGTATGGTATAATATTGTTAGTAAACAATGGACTTTGTACATAAAATGATACAAAAAATAATAATTTCTGGTGTACGTATACTGTAACTATTTTGTACATTATCACTCACTACGGTTTGCATAAAGTATATAGATAAACTATAAAACTCATCGAATCAAGTGTATAAATATTGAGTATTTATAAAGCAGCAGTAAAAATACACTTTCTTTTTATTCATTATTTAATACTTTTGTCTTTTTGTTATGTACCATATATGTGTATGGCTGTAATTGTAATCGTTACAAAATTATAAATATTGGTTTTGTCTCTGGATTTTAATCAAATCCACGCATTAAAGGATTCATTTTTAATGTACCTAGGTACATTTTATTGAAAACAGGATACAATACATCTTCGATGGCTTCAGTATGTGTATAATTGATTATGATAATTTAATTTGAATATGTGATAAAATGTTGTTTTCGTATATATATAAAGAAATCATAAAATAAATTAATTTAACAATAATACAAGAATATAGTAAATTATTATAACTTATTCTGTGTAAGAATAACCAATGTTTGAAATTACTCCGACACTTACTATCATAAGGCAAAAGTTGTAAATTCAACAATTCAACAACCGTGTTTTAAATTATTATAAGTAATTACCATGTATTATAATACTACTTATTCATGGTTTATTGGTATCTATATTTGAAAATAATTGTAATATTACATTTATATTTTATTGAGGCATATAAGTCATCAACGTCACAATATTATTAAATTTATCATTCAAAAAAAAAATGTATAAAAAGTAAAAAAACATAATTATAATAATAAAAAGGTATCCGGTCCTGTATTAAGAATCGAAATTATATCAGTGAATATCTACTTAGCAGAGATAATAGATTATGGTAAATAATTCGAAGATTGAATACGTTCCCCAATACTCCCTATTGAATAAACCTATTAAAATATTTCACATTATTCAATTAATGTGTTTTACTTCCTTTTGTTAGTGAATTTTACATTAAATTTGTTATTTATTTATAATAAAGATCTAGTCCGCTGGTAAATAACAGTTATGCCGATGCGGCATTGTCCAAGTGTTGACCGAACGGCCATACATTCACAAATTGATAATGTTGATCGCGTAGTTAAGCATGAAAAATACAAAAAGGTACTGTATACTCTGATCCCGCGAAATGAAAATGAAATATCATCGTCATTCGAGGACATAATTACATTGAAAAACGAAGGTCATTCGCAACCGACCAATTTGAATAAATATATCACTAAATATATCACTATGGGCACAAAGAGTCAAACACTACCGAAGTTCTTGTACCGTAGTACTCTGGTAACTAAATTTACAAACAGCAGAAAGCTATACGGCTTGCTTTGTGACCAGAGTAATGTACCATAATATTCTAACCAGGAAACGCGAGATCTGTATTATCATTGCGTTACTGATAATCGGTAAAATAACCTCAATGTTTTATCAAATTCTACAATTTTCTAGTTTTAATTTGAAAACAGTCAATCCGATATTCCAATCGGTTACAAGTGTTTTTACGTTTCTACAGTTTTGTTCCTGATCTGCAACACTTTGTAAAAACCGACATTAAACGGCAATTATAGTTTATATCTCGATCCAGCACGATGTCTGCAGTACAGGACATTAGCAAGTCCAACGAGTTGAAAAAAAATGATGAAGTTGTTGACGAAGAACAAGAAGATGTTGATGATGACTCAACTGTTACCAAAAAGAGGAGGAAGCGAAGAAAGAAGAAGGCACAAGTGAATAGTAAGTTCTTGAATACGGTTTTGTATATTACGCTTCGGTGTAATTTTTAATGCCATGTGTATTTTCAGCTGATGAAACTGAAACAAATGAAAAAGTTGAAGTAGAGGAAGAAGTAACAAGTGGAGTAACTAATATTAACATGGACGATGATGTCGAAGGTGGTAAAAAAAAACCTAGACGCCGTGCAAAGAAAAAGGAAATCAAAGAAATAGAACTAGTGATAAAGGAAAAAAAGCAAACGGATCCTCCATCTGTACCTATACACGAACTATTTCCAACAAGTATAAATTTAATTTATCTAATTTTATCATATAAAATTATAAAAAATATTAAATATTTTTACCCTACTAAACTAATCCTAACATTTTTTTAGAATATTATATATTTATTTTTTAATATTTTTAATATTTATTAATATTATATTATGAACAGCAGCTCTTTTTTTAATGTACAACAATTTTTCAAATTATAAAAGATAGTAAACCCATTTAAATGTATTATTTTTTTTAAAGATTGATTTGTAGCTGATAATTTTGTATTTCAGGTGAATATCCTGTTGGTCAAGAAGTTGAATATGATGGTCGTATGGGTAAACTGCGAATAACAAGTGAAGAAAAACGAGCAATAGAACGTTCTAGATATGATGATTATAATGATGCCAGAAGAGCAGCTGAAGCTCATAGACAAGTAATATAAGATTTATAATTTTTTTTTTTTTTTTTATTCGATAATTTTGAAATTTTAATATAAATATTATTTTCATATGAGGTACGTAAACATATTCAAAATTGGGTAAAACCTGGTATGACCATGATACAAATCTGCGAAGAGTTAGAACGATGTTCAAGAGCTTTGATTGGAGAAGATGGACTTAAAGCAGGCTTAGCCTTCCCAACAGGATGTTCAAGAAATAACTGTGCAGCTCATTATACTCCTAATGCGGGTGATCCTACAGTGTTATTATACGATGATGTTACTAAAATTGATTTTGGCACACATGTAAATGGTAGTAAAAAAAAATGTTTTTTCAATATTTAATAGATAATAAATTTAAATTTAATTACAGGCCGAATTATTGATTGTGCATTTACTTTGACTTTTAATCCTAAGTATGACAAGCTTGTTGAAGCTGTAAGAGATGCTACTAATACTGGAATAAAAGTAAATTTAATAAATTAATGTTAATCGGGTAGTTAAAAATAATGACTTGATTATAATTAAATTATTAGGCTGCTGGTATTGATGCTAAACTTTGTGAAGTCGGTGAAGCTATTCAAGAAGTAATGGAGTCTTATGAAGTAGAACTTGATGGCAAAACATTTCCTGTAAAATCAATCAGAAATCTCAATGGCCATTCTATTGATGCATACAGTAAATACTTAATTACCATACTAGTTTTTTATTTTATAATATATTTTTTTCTGTTTAGGGATACATGCAGGTAAAACAGTACCAATCGTAAAAGGTGGCGAAGCTACTATGATGGAAGAAAACGAGTTTTATGCTATTGAAACATTTGGCTCCACTGGTCGTGGAATTGTGCGCGATGATATGGATACATCACATTATATGAAAAACTTTGATGCACCATATGTGCCACTTCGCCTTCAAGCGTCACAAAAGTTGCTTGGTACAGTCAATAAAAACTTTGGTACTCTGGCATTCTGTAAACGTTGGCTTGATAGAATAGGAGCTACTAAATATCAAATGGCATTAAAAGACTTATGTGACAAAGGTAAATTTTCATTTAATGTTAAAATATAATGCTTTTTATTTTTTAATTGTATTTATATATATATTTTTTATACACAGGAATTCTAGACGCTTATCCACCATTATGTGATATTAAAGGTTGTTATACAGCGCAGTTCGAGCATACTATTGTACTTAGACCAACATGTAAGGAAATTATTAGCAAAGGAGATGATTATTAATTTTGATTAAATAATTACAAGTCTGTCGTTAACATAAGTGTATGGAGCCAATAATACAACAAAATCATTGATGTTATTTTTGAAATGTTAACTTTTTGATGGTCAATAAATGATTAAATAATAAATTTATTGTTATAATATTTTAAAAGCCTATATAAAAAAAAATCCTGAACTACAATAATAAATTATGCTAACGTAAAATTATCAATAAATGAATAAAAAATAAGTGTTGCTTAATTTATTATCCTCAAATCTTTTTTATACATTATTTAATGATTTATCACTGACTCTTCTGTTGCTCATCATTGGTTAATAATGATTTTGCCATACGTTCATAGTCATCTAAACTGCATTGTGTAAGAGAACGGTCAAATTCCTTCATGAATTCTTTCAATACCTTGACCGTATCTTCAGTACTATAGTGTTCTTGTACATGTTTGGTGATCATTTGTTCTAAATCATCAGTTTTAAGTAATGTCTGTTGTTTTATAACTAAGTTCAATCTGGTACCATCTTTTATTTGTGGGTAATCAATTAAAGCTTTATCATCTATAAATAGTAAATAAAAATATATTTTACATTATATTTACTAAAAATTATAAAATGTAAAATTTACTGATAAAATTAATCAAATAATTACCATATAAAGGACGGCCGTTATGCAATAATCTTTGATCTTTAACAGCAACCTTAAATGCTCCAAATACATGATTTTTTAGCTCTGCTACTGTCATCTCATTAGGAACCTAAAAATGAATTGTTTGCATTACAATGCTATGAAAAATTAACTGAGTCACAGAACTATTAAATAATTGGTATTCAAAATTTTATAATTTTAAATAATATTTTAACTCTGTTCACATCTTTCCATTGTACCGTAAATGATAAGCTTAAAAATAACTCAGTATAATTGGGTAGTGTTAGGAATAATCTGGTTGTATAAGGTCAATCTCATAAAGTATTATATACAAACATAATTTTTTAGTAATTAATCATTTATTTTAAATTCCATTCTTAATAAACAATGTAAAAATAATAAAAATTAGCATTTAGTGGACAGTATATATTATAAATCTTAATTAGGAGATAAATTGTAAAACATAATAAAAATTAGTAAATTATTATCATATAAAAACTTGTTGAGAAGCTAGCATATCTGCAAATGGTTTGACTAGTCCTCGAGTCGCAAAGTAAAACACAAGTCCAAAAGTAATTGATATTGGCAAAGCAGGTAGAGCTCTTCGGAATATAGCCAATAATAATAGTGTCAAACATAATCCAATAAGAATTGCCACAAAGCAAGCTAATGTGGTGTTCCAATCTCCATAAGATGATGCTTTACCCACTAACACACTGTAGAATATGAAATCTCCCAATCCAAGTTTTACGCCTTTATCGTCATCATCCAATAGTCTACTAACTCTAACTTCTTCAGGCTGATGCTGTTGATGTTCTTCTACCCATGTTCTAGTAAATCCATTTTGACTATCTGTAGTACTATCAATGCTATCTGAACGGTTTACCATGTATACAACTGTTGATGAATAAATTAGTGCAGGAAATATTTGTTCGTTACGTTCTTCAGCCAATTCAACAAGTATACGCAATGGTCCTCGAGGAGTAAGGACAGCAATCAAGTCCCAAATAGAAATAACAAACAACACAACCCATGTGGTCCATTCTGGCATATATTTTATGAACACAAGTGCCATAAGTGCAGCAATAAATATTAAATAGGATTGTTGAAGTCGCAACGGACCTTTCCAATGGATACATACCATTCCTAGTACACCAATATTCCATATTATTAAAAAAAAAGTTATATAGTCCATAGGAATATTATAGGTGTGTAAAATTTCTTCAATGTAAAGACAAGTGAACATTGACAAGAGCAGCAATGATGACATTATGAGCCATCCATGTATCACTTTATAACACCGATATTTGTATAATGCAATCAGAACTACAGTCATTATAATAACAACAAACATTAAAATCAATGAGTTAGCTACGGCACTCAGTACTTTTGAAGATGGTTCAGGACTGGTCTCATGAAATGGTGTATACACCAAGTATATATCTTTAACATTGTAGAATGATACTGAATTGATTGTAGCAACTACAACCAACATGCACATAGATACAGGGACGAAAAGTTTAATAACATGTTCTGCACCATACTTGAGAGTCTCTTCTTCTTGTGCCGTTAATGAGTCGCGACGCGACGTTTCCCTAGGAGCTGCCATCAATGGTACTGTTTCTCTATAAGTTGACGAATTGACGTTCTCGCGCATCAATAATATACCAATATGAGGAGACCAAAATGCAAACCCAAATCAAAATACAAATCTAAAAGGGTTTGCACTCCTTCTATAGCGTAACAAAATAATGTATTGTTAAAAAGCGTCCATACTCACATCAAATGAACATTCCTGTCCGTTAAGTATTTTGATGTAAATTTTCATTGTTACTGAATGTGTGCGAGAATCACTTCATTTAAACAGTAAAATTGATTTTTGATGTCTGTTGATCTCAAACCATAGCCGTGTCGTATTAGTTGTTTGATTGAAAATATGTTGAAAAGGAGCTCGATCAAAATGTCAAATTAATTATTAGGTAATTGGATAATAGGTATTAGAAAATTAAGGATATTGAATAAAAAATTAAAAAATTACATACTAGTTGATGAACAGTACACGGCTAACGCAAGTCGCTGTTCATAGACAAATTTAATCGATTATAATTCTTAACAAGGAGGTTGTATGAATTCGATGATTTCGACAAACAGCGGGAAATTCAAAAATGTATAATACAATTATTAATTGATAATTTTATATTTATATACTATATATTTTTATTATTTTTATATACTTTTGATTCTCAGAAAAGTTCATTCAAATATTGAATAAGTTCATTTTCATGTTCATGAACATTTTTTTTTTAAGTGAACAAGTTTTTGTTAAAGTTCTATGAAAAAAATTAACGCATTCATTTGGATGTTCATTTTAAATTTTTTTATTTTATATTTATGAATTACCTACTTGCATTCTGTATAAATGGGAACTTTATAAAATGTATTAAGTATATTTTACATTATGTTTATACATTTTACTTTAACCTATTATGAATAATATTTATTATTTATATATATATTTTTTAAAATTAACTTAAAATAATAGCGTCGTTCACGTTCACATTCTATTTGAAAAAAACGAAAGACGTTCCCATGTTATTAAAAAATATAAACGTAAACGCGTGAAAGTGCGTTCAAAAACGACGTTATTTCCAAACATTAAATCAGAATAATATAATATATATATATATATATAAAAAAAAAAAAAACATTTTGTTCAAAATATTATCCTAGGTATGCGAAGCTCAAGCTTCTGTCTTATTTACCAATATTAATTTCCATTCTATCTTCCTATTCGATCGTGATCATTTAAATTTTTGTACACCATACTTTTGATTGTTTATTCAAATAATTTGTACAATTTGTAATCAGTGCAGGATTATAAATATTTAATAGTATTAATAAATACGTAATTCAACCACAGAATAGATTAATTTATAATGGAAACATTCATTACAAGCCCCCCTAGAAATAAACTCTAGAATTACCCCTCTACGAGTATCGAGAAACTTAAAGAATAAATGATATAATATATGTATGTCAATAATCAGGCTTTATTCTAACGAGCAGTAAAACTCAAATTGGGTAGTAGGAAATAACAAACGGGCAGAATTACATGAATTTGGGCATCCGAAAACAGTATACTAATAGGTTTAAAAGTTTAAAAGTAGGTATACAGTATAGTATTATAATATTTTAAATAATCAGATCACCAAAGACTTCAGATTGAAACAGAAAATTAATATTTGTTCAATCATTTTAACATACCATCTTTAACACCGTGGGATCCAAGACTTTCAACAATGTTATAGATACACTCATTAAATCGTCAGTTTAAAGACACTTAAAGGATGCGAACAAGATTCGTTAAAGGAATTTTTAAAGATCCTAAAGGTCAGAAATATAAATTCTGAAAGAAAAAATTAATTATTTAAAAAAAAAAAGAAAGAGTTTTAAATATTATCCATAATTAATTTAGGAATTAAATAAATTAAATTAAAATTAATTCAATTTTTCGTATTGTATTATCAATACTTTAATCATGACAGGTGTACAATAGGTTATTAAAATAAATAAAGGTAAATTAAAAGATTCAAAAAAACTAAGTTTTTATATTACCTTTTTTTTAAGGTAGACTGGATTAATTTATTTAGATTTTGGGCAGTAAAAAATAATCTTTAGGATAAACCCTACCAATAATCATATTTTTAACACAACCGCTACCTATGTGCGTTTAGGGGTAGCAGAGGCGGACTGGCCAGGGCGGAAAGGCAGAGAAGTCCACCTAGGCCGGTTAATTTAGGAGTGCTAAATTTAAATAATTAATTTGTGATATAATGGTGAATTGGCCGTCTGTCATGCAGTTTATTTTTTTAGTTTCGCATCTGCTATACACATAGTGGATATGGACCATAATATAAATGTAATACTATTAATTACTTCTATAGTGTTATATCATTCAGTTATCAGCTTAGCACATTGAAAATGTGTATATTTTTATATAATTAAATTATATTTTATATTTTTATTTAATCGTAATTATTAGCTCTTAATATCTACTTATTACTATTGTACCGGCCACCAACCAATAGCTAATACACATACACACAAATGCGCGTGGGGTGTACTTTTTAGTCGGCTACATGTAGCTAAGAACATTTTAGAACTGCCCAACATTTTAATATTATTGTACATGCAGACTAAATAAATTGGTCGCTCGCTACATTCAATTAACAACCACTATTTACCAAACTATATATTCACTACACATTTAAATAAAACTTTATTCATTATTAATAACAGATTAAATTTTTTTTTATCTTCAGTATTTAAAGTTGTAGATTATCTTAAGAACAGCTCAAGTTTAATGTATAAAATTGTATCCTAAACTGATATTATAATATTATATTATGTTGTTAAGTTTTATCAAATTGATAGTTGATCATTATTCATTAATAATAAACTGTTAACTTTTTTTCACCAACCAACATTGATTTATCTTCCTCATATAAAAGTAATAAATAATTAAATTATTTTACTATTTGCCCATACAAGGAATTATAATTTATTTTATATTACTAACAATAGTATACGGATGAACATGGCTAATAATTAAGAAAGCTAAAGAATATTAAGTACTAATACTACTATTTAGGTGGAGCTACAATATTCAAGTAAGAAAAAATTGGGAAACTAACATGGTTTTTGGTGGAGGGAAGTGCGATAGCATCACCATATTTATGCTTATAACAATACAGATATTCTTATTATGCTTTTGGGCCAGTATATTTCATCTCCACCTGGGCTGATATACTCTCAGTCCGCCCCTGAGGGGTAGGTCACTAAGTCTCACTCTTGACTCCATTCATATACCCGTGAATAAATCAAATTAATCAAGAAAAAATGTATTATATTTTATAGAAAACTACAGAGAAGTCAAAGCGTTGATCAATAACTCATAAGCATCCTTCAGGACGATTCAATCATTGTTTGATAAACTTTCCCAGCTGTCCGTACTGATACATAAGTGACAAATGTGGGTGAACCATCAACGGTCCATTCTCTCCGTTTGCCTGTAACAAAAACAATTTTATTCACACAATAGGGTAAGGGCGTAAACACGCAGTATAAAACCATAAAACTTTTTCCGTGGGAATAATAATTTTTAATGAATGCTATAAGCCAAAGATAGATAATACATTTAACTATACATTCAATTATATACTCTCCACTCGAAACATTTTGTCCGGAAATTCGCGCAGGTACCTCATTATTAGGTCTCTTTTTAGATTCTGATCGGAATGATGGAATCTATTGGTTTTACAATGATGTGTGTTTTTTTTTTTTTATTTTTGTGTCTGACGACACCTTTTTGGCAGTAAAAATCCTTCGATTTGCTTATGTAGCAACTTTTCTGAAAGGAAAGTGAATCTAGTTGGTACTTTGGGAGGTCAAAAGTAAAAAATTTTCAATATTTTTTAAATGCGACGGGAAAAACCCTAAAAAAATAAGGGAAAAACGGGAGTTTTTACGCAAAACCAGTTTTCAAAACAAATTTTTTATTTTGCTATAACTCAAAAACTAATCGAAGTAAATACTTGAAATTTTCACCAAATGTTTAGATTAGCGTTCTCTATACACCGTTAAAGTATTTAACGTATTTAAAATATTTAAGTATTTTCAAAGTATTTTGACTTTTATTGAGCTATTTATAGACAATTGAAATTTTAAATTTTTTTAAGTATTTTTTTTTAAAATAACGATAAAATTTTTTTGGCCGGCCAGAAAATCTTGAAAATTTAATACAAGGTTTCTTATAAGTTGTTCCTTAACTGATAAAAAAAAATCTAAAATCGTAAGTCACAATTTTTTTTTATAAGTGCTCAAAGTTCCAATTTATACGAAATATGTAAAAATTGCGAAAATTTGCAAGTTATTTTGTAGATAAAAATTCATATAATTTTTTCTGATCATACTTAAGGTTCAAAATTTTAACACTAGGTTATCTATAAGCTACTCTACAAAAATCTTTAAAAAAATTTCTACCGGACTTAGAGGAAAAAACTTTATGACTGTTTGAAATTTAAATATTTACGAAATTGCATAAAATAGCGATTTATTCTCAAACGATTTTAAATATTTGTTATTTAAAAAGTATAAGTCGCAGATTTTTGCGATTGTTAAATCAATTGTTAAGTTTTCAAAGTATTTTGACATATTTTGACTTATTTATAGACAATTTAAATTTTCGATTTTTCTAAATTTTTCGTTTCAAAATAAAATATACTTATTACAATATTTATAAATAACATTGTATTATATTCTAGACAAACATATCATCTCCGTTCAGAATCGTTTTCGTATACAATGATACCTATCATTGAATTCAAATTTAACAAATCCATTATAATGACCTATTCTATGAAGAGTCGCACTCCACCCCCAAGTATACAGCAGAGCGAGGCCCATCCGGTTCTTTTTTTTTATTTATTTTTTTTTTAGCTCGCGAGCATATTTCATTAAATTTGATTTTAAATGTTGGCACTTGACCCGAAAAAGGTTCACCACCCCTGACATGTACTATATACATTGCACATAGCACAGTCGTGATCTAAATCTAATTTAATCTAATCTAATCTAATATTAATGATACATATATACTAAATAGTCGCGACGTACGACTGTTTTATATTTTTAAACAGATTATTTAACGACGATAATAGAAATTTTTTCAAAATGAGGAAATATTCAACAAAAATATGTAAAAATATGTAGTATTAACCATAGTTTAAAACACTCAAATATTCCTGATACATATTTATATAGTAATCACTCATGACAAATTTGTAAGTACATCCAAATCCGTGCTCTAGTTATTACTATAGCCAGTGTCGAAACTTGAAAGCCAATGACCCAGTTACAAACAAATATGTATGTGTCCTTCTTTCTTAAGCATCATAAAATAATACATAAAAAATACGGAGACTGACTTCATATCATGGAAATTCTTAACTCATTAGGTAGGATATTATTGATGGATATAGTAAATTTTAAAGACCCGATAAAGTTTTCTCATAGAAACAATCTTGTGCAGAGCTTGAATGTAGTACACAGGATCACAATTTTATATTGAGTTTATTTTATTAAGGGGTCCGGTGCTGGCCATTTATTAAGGAGTAAAATATTGGCAACTCATTTCACATATCGTGTTGGTGACGATACATGGCTGTGTTTGTGTAGGTGTGTAAATCATTATTAGTGTGAGTGAACTCCCCTATTACCCCGCACCCGATAAGATAATTACGATTATGCGCTGCGCTGAAAGTTATATATAGATTGTATAAAAGATAAAATCTTTTCTTGGATTTTATTGTATGTATTTTATAGTAAAAACTTGTAGAATAAATTATATTATATTATATATTAAAGGTTGGTAAAATAAATAATTTAATATTTAAAATATATAATTATGATTATTGATTCTACAATCATGATTTACAATAAAATACATAATACAGTTTAATATGTTAATACAATATATATAATAATAAAACTGCTATGAATAAAATGGGCGAATAAAAATAAACATTTGTTGACGACTATTGACGGCCATAGACTCTTCGAATCTGGTGGGTTCCAATGTTATTCATTGCGTGCGCCTATGATTTTTACGGCACTGACTAAAGCGTAATTTTAGCGAATATTAAATATAATAAAAAGATTTCATAAATAAGTGAGTTATGTAAAATTACAATAAAAAAATCCTTAATAGGAGCTGAACTAAATTTGTCTGATACCCGATGTCCCGATATGTACCTACTAAAGCACTAACCAATAATCGTTATTATACGTTCTCATTTATTTACCTGTTTTTCGTATACTTGTTTTTCCTCCTCAGGCATGTTATCCCAACTGTTTGAGACCAATTTTCGAACAACATCTGTAGATAGTTCAGGCTGTGTCCAGTGGTATAGATTCATTGTTTTTTTCACGTAAATCCTTTTTGCTTCGCTTTGAAACCAGTTGGACTGGTGGTTAACTTTTCTATTGTACGGTTTAATCGTATACTATTAGTATGAAACACAAAATTAAAATTAGAGAATCGCCTGATGATCCGAACATATTTGAAATAAATGTTTTATTCATATAAAATTTAATATTTATGCATATACTAGTAAATATACTAGTAGCCCATTAGGCTTTTGGTCGTTTTCTATACGACTATACAAATTATACTATTGCAAGTATGATGTTGCTTTTTTATTACACATGTGTACGAGTGTAATACATAACATATTTCGAATAAATATTTGTATTATATAAATATTATTATTAATATTAGAATTTAAAATCATTTAAACTACTATTTTGATTTACTTTACGCATGTTCGGTTTAACAGGAAAGTTAGCGAAAGCTATAGATCCAGGAACAAAATTATCCGGTAAGCTAAAATGTATCGAGTCTTCAGACTTCTTGTATGGCAAAAGATTTTGGAGTTGCTCAGGAGTCATAAGAGGTGACGGATAGGCCTACGAAAAGTTTATAATTAAAATTATACATTTATTGTTAAGGACTTATAAAAATATGTTATAGTCAGTATTTAACTATTTTTCTAAAAATTCCTAAAATATTAAATTCTTATTATTACGTGCAGTGCCGAATCTAGGAAATTTAACGCCGAGGCTAATACAAATGTATCACCCTTACGTCAGTAGAAATATGGGGTATCCTCATGACTTTTTTATTTTTCATAAACTTAAGAATGCTTGTATAACAAAAATGCATGGGACAAACATACTTGCCCTCCCCCTATATCTGGCAATGATTATGGGTAATTCATGGATTTCCAAAAAATAATGCAAAAAAATTAAGACAAAAAATGAATTATAGGTGGTACGTTTGCACAGAAAAATATGTATTTGTATATAAATCTGGATGCTTCAACAAATTAACGTACATATACTGATTCAACTTTTAATGGTTGGAATACGAATCGTGTATAATCATTTTTATTCCTGTAACATATTAATCTACTAGAGGCACGTTACATTACTATAGGATAATTTTACACTGTAATATTTAAATATTATTATATTATACTTATATAAGTTATATTTATAGTGATTATTTAATAATATACATAGCAATTACCTCCTAAACAATCATTGCATGCCAATATTTTTGTGTAGTTGGGATACATCAATTTTTCAAATATAATATTAATAAAATAAAAATATGACAATATTAATGTAAGTATATTTATAACATTGATTTATATGATCAATCTTTGACAGGTAGAACAAACCGTAAAATCATAAATAAATAATAATTCACTAATATATAAATTACGAGGGTATTAGGTACAGTAATATTTAATTAAGTATACGTCAAAAAGGTTCTGAAATTGTACAATACTAGGTATAGTAAAAAATATTATTAGATACTAGTGATACTACCATTTCTTTGCTCATTTTGAAATTGTTCTTGATGATGTAGAAGTTAACACAAATTAATTATGAGAAAGCAATTATGAATTATCTGCGCAGACTACGGCGTAAGAAAACTGTAATTTACAAAAATGATGAGGCATTAGTCAATATAGTATTAGTCAATTATTTATAGAACGATTGTTGTCTTACCATAGAAGTCACAATTTCGACAAACCTGACGACCGTCTGGATTTAATTCACGATTCACCGATTTACAACAGTTTTATAGTTTATTATTTTGTTCAATACTCTTATACATAGATATATTAAGTGGTCAACTGACTTATGCATTTATCACTGCCCTTCAACACTAGTAAAATATAAATACAGATTTATCACATCCTATAACAGAGCTGACATTAGGTATTGTGTCATATAAAATATTCGATAAAAGTATATTTTAAATTTACTCGTCAAAATCACTCAGGGGCGGATTGGTTATGTATGAGGCCAGTCGGCAATTTTTTTTTACTGAGGCCATTGTAAGGTGGTCGGGGGTGACCAGTTAGATATAGGATATTCAGGGTAGGTTTTCTGGTCCCTTTGAATATGTTTAACTGTAGCTTGGGAGCATAGATATTATTCGGGATATTAATAATACAAATAAGTAGTTATTGGTTTATTAATGGTTAATATATAAATCTTATACATACATACTTACAAACTACATAATATGGAGTTATCCAGGAGTTCCTGTGCGTGCTGGTAATCGCCGGGAGAACTGCCGTCTCTCCATTATTAGTATTTGGTCGTACCTAGCCTTACAATATAAAAAGTAGCACAAAACCGGGGAGAACTTAATGTCTAGTCAGCGTATGTAACAATTGTTACACCATATTTAGTGGTATTTTCAGAAAAATGTTTTGAAATGGGACATTGGGCGTACAATAATAATAGGAAAAAGTAACTTGAAATACACTAGGATAAATTAGTTAAATATCTATATATATATACATTTTAGTTACATTACTCAATTTTTAACACAAAACTTAATTGTTTTTAATTTTTTTATTAAATTAAATTTAACTCTATCAAATTAAACATGTGAAATTATACTTTATATATTTTAAATTATGATTAAAAAAAAAAAATCAATTTTTAGTAATTCTATATTAAGTGTTTGGATCTGTTCTAAAATTAGCTGTTTTG
>JASXSY010003263.1:0-80705 GCA_034509805.1 Sipha maydis
AGACGTTTTAATAAATCTAAACACGAGGAGTATCGTACTATCCGTGCCATTACAGTACGAAAACGGACGCAGGAGACGTTGACGACAACAACGACTAAGCCGAGGACAACGGTGCGGGAATGTAATATCACAATCGTCGCTGCTGCGTACGCGAAAAACCCGACCCAAATGAAATATAGCTACGCATACATGTATATTCATAAAAGTGACGTCTTAATACTAGCCTGTTCAGGACTTACATTGGAGTGGCCCGATTTAATTTCGCCTTTTTTTTTTTTTTTTTTTTATTCTCTTTCGGACGGGATATACAAACCGTGAGATATGACGGCGCGCGAGCGACCGAGTGCGACGGACGTGAGGGGAGCCCGTTAAAAAAATGAATTTCATGCCAAACGACGTCTTTTGATTAATTAACGGGCTGCCGGGGTCTCCTTTTCGAGCTCAAGGGAAAATTTTATTTTATACATATACATATATATATATATATATATATTATAATATATAAGACTCGACTAACGCCTTTAGTTTGCTTATTCAGCGGAATTAAACGCTTAAATTAGATGTCGTATCCCGAAGAAAGAAATAAAGAAAAAAAAAAGAAAAAAGATTAAATAATAATTGAATGCGTACGAGCATAAAACTTTCCGTCTTATTCCGTTCGAAAATCTAATAACTCGGAAACAATCCTTTCGCAGCCGCCGCCGGCGTTTGGGGGAAATGCTATGGTCTCCAAACACAATTATTCTCCGACTCAATGTAGGTAAAATACGAATACAAATATGGTGAGGGGGCAGGGGGAGGAAGCGCTGACCGCCTCAGCGTCGACCTTCCATAGCTGATGTACAAACCCGGCTGGGAATAATACAACGTTTGAATAACATTATAATAATAAGACTGGCGAATTGTTATTCCCGATATATGTACTGTTGTGCATGTACACTGTACGCTAAGAAATTAAATATAAAACGTAAATATTGTTTTCAACTCGTTGATGCAGTACGTACTGTTTATCGATAAACGTATTGTGCAACTTGACATTTACGATTTAGATAATTTTCGATTAGAAAGTGAATTGGACTTATACACATACAACCTGTGGGTATAATATATTATTCAATAACCACTCACTCGCTGGTCAGCGTACATCCAAAACTACCATGCCGATCCATTTGGGGAATGGACTTATTACCGTGGAATAGTGCAACAAGAAAAGATTTTTCGATCATCGAATTTTTAAGGATCGAAATAGTTTTGAGTTCTGGGTTAGATATATGAACGTTTTCACCTTTTGGTTGCGTAGGAAACATTTTATTTTGATTAATTTGTTGATTTTAATAATGATCGATTGAATTTTATAATATGCGTAAATTAACATAATAGTAATGGGGAACTAAAATGAAGATCAATATACTATGGCTGTACGATTATCACATTTTATATTATAAATATATTATCACATCGGAATAGTAATAGCTCTAATCTAAAATGGTAACACATCACTGGATCAAGACCGTGTAGTTCAGATAGTTTTGTACATCGACATCACCTACAATGGATTATTA
The DNA here is from genome assembly GCA_034509805.1 of Sipha maydis. Classification (NCBI taxonomy): domain Eukaryota; kingdom Metazoa; phylum Arthropoda; class Insecta; order Hemiptera; family Aphididae; genus Sipha; species Sipha maydis. The sequence continues at coordinate 1,563 of JASXSY010003263.1, forward strand.
TATTTTTCGTTTTTACCCGACTATTGTGAGTTTTTCGGAAATATTTTGTACGAACGGTACAAGAACAAGTGCTGTACCAATATCACACGCGTCTAAGTATACTTCTAACATTAAAACGTGACGGTTTTTGTATTATTTGTTTTTGATGCAATCATTATATTTGGTGTCACATTTATATATTTTCATAAGATTTAAATACTAAAGATTTACGCGTAATGCATGTAGTCCAACAAGTTCATCGTAAATATGTACCTACTTATAGATAACAATAAATACTTATATCAGCATTTTAAATCCCTGAAAAAATCGCTATCACAATGGCGAACTCTTAAAAATATTAGAATTTTTAGTTTTAATCATCGATAAAAATTATCGAACTTTCGACAAATCGAATTGTGTTTACTCCTCTTGAGATTCTAATTGTTTTGATTCGGCTGTAACAATCATTTTTTTATTTTTTTGAATACTACAAGTTTTTTTACGAAAGGATTTTTTTTTTTGTCTATAAGATATCAGCAAATGGGCTATTTTATATCGACAATAGTCTTAAATCATATTATAAATCTAACCGGTTTTTATGAAGGTGGCGTTGACGGTATCTTTTCTCGAGGCAGTCATGAACGAATCTAAAAAGACAGAACGAAACATTAAATGTATGAGATATATAATATGATATGATCGGTTATTACAAATTGGTAGGTAAATAAATTATTATTTTAAATAATGCCTCCGTTTTAAATTGTGTTACCTTAAATTATCTGTCAGACCAATAATTTATTGGTTGATGAAAATGGTTCAAAACTTTTGCTTAAGTATAATATTCATAATAATTATTTTTTTGTTTTGTCATATTTAAAGATTATCTAATTTTAATTTTATACTAAAAAACTAGTTTATTTATAAGTAAGTATTTCTTATTGCATGCCTCAGAAATTATACAATATCAGTTTGGTGCATAAATTATACTCGTACTACTATTAACGTATAGCTTCAAAATTATCAACCAATAATTATTGTTAAAATAATATAATTAAATATGTATTATAATACAATTATTAATTATAGTATTGTCGTTGAATATTTATATTATTACATTAAATATAATAAAATAATTGTATTCATTTTAATCATTAAAACGATGGTAATTTATGTATCTACAAACAAACGTAAATATGAGAACTACCTTTAATATTCGTTGTTGATATTGAGGTCATTTTTAAAATTTATCTTAGCCATCGATTTAAAGTGCTATTTTTATTATTACAAAAGAAAACCAAACAACTTATACTGTAAGTTTCCGAAGACAAAATACGTTTCAAGCGTTGAGTTTTTGAACTTAAACGCTAGTGCTATCGTGCAACATTTTTTTAAAATCAATATCTTATTACAGCATTATTATTTTTTATTTTTTATTCATTAAACGTAAAATAATGTATCTAATATTATAATAAAAAAAATTAGCAACGCAATACTAAAGGCATTTGGTGGACAAGTACAAGTTGTGTAATATTGAAAATATGTAATAGTAAAAACGCATTCAGTTTAAATTCGTTGTTTTGTATTTTCGTTCGGTATAGAAACCGATGTAGTTTCTTTTTTAATATCTTACACACGAGTGAAGTGTGTCTAAAGATACTGGATTGTCTTACGGATACAGATACCTAGTATAGATTTAGCTGTATCGCGGAACACAAAAACGTATAAAAGACTGCAGTGATTTGTTTAATGAAACGTCATAGAACTTTGTTGTCTTGTGGAATAGTGTGTGTAGTATAGGCTTCGAGGAGACAACGGTGGAGGTAAATCGAAAGCGATTTTCAGACTGCACAGTGAGATTTCACGAGATAATTTAATATTTATCTGGACCGTTACCCGAAAGACGTGCCGGGCAAGACACTCGTTGAATCGGAAAAATTCGGTCGAAAACAATACAGACGCACAATAGAACCTACGCGCGAGGAAACAGGAATCACAGACTAATTTATGAGTGAACGGTTGAGCAGGGGGAAGTAGCGCTTTTTCAGTGCTCCCGAAAACTAACTCGGACTTCTATTGGATAAAAATAATATTTTTCGCCATCACCGTGGTCGCAACTGACTATATTCACCGTGCGTTGTTGACACGGGAGAAGTATATCTGTCACGTGTTTTAATGTTACACTTATACACCGGTTGGCATCGTTCAACGATGGCTGTGTAGTTTTCGAAACCGATTACTTCGTTAGTAGTCACTAGCCTGCAGCTGTCACTTGATATCCTGACAACCATGGAGTGAACGAAAACTTTGTATGTCATAAAATTCTGTGTGACATAGTTCCTTCGTTACTAGTTTCACACAATCATGAACATTAATAAACGGTCAACGTGGATTAGCACAAACAGTTCCTAATTAATAATTAATAATTAATTAATTACTAATTAGTTACTAATTAATGATAAACGAAAAAAGAAAAAGCAAAATGAAAAATGTGTTGGATTTTTGTAAAAAAAAAATAAAAAATTACAACTGAAGAAAGCCCACTGGCTCCGCGAGTGTGTCAAACTCTCCGTTTTTACCCGTATTTTAAACAAAAAGCTATACGATTCGATTTAAAATTCAAACAGTATTTGGTGATTTACTAATACGTCTGTGTGTTGACATTTAAGGAAATTCAACATCTTAATTTTGAAATAAATTATTTACCATACTTTGGTTTCTATTTTTAGTATTTTAGAATCGATTTTAAATACTCATATACATTTTAGCTTATATTTTTAACCACGACCAGTACGAATATAATATAATACCTTAAGAACAACAACCGTATGTACAGGTAATTGACGGCCGGGACAAGAGGTGTTCTAAACTCATACGTGTTTAGAAATCTAAAACCCAACATGTTTTTCAAAAGAAAAATGGATTGCTATCGTTCAACGGAGACGTACGGAAAATATTTACTTTGACTGATGCTCCATTCCAGTACGGTGCGTTTGAGTCGATATTGATTATGAATCATAGATTTCACACAGTTAATTGAAACACTCCGTCCTTTCTCAGAGCTCGTTTTCGGGGACAAACTAAAGTGTTACAGTACACGTGCGTAAATTTCTCGTGCATTATTTCTACACCGTCTCGTCGGTCATCTTCGACAGGTATAATAATAATAATAGTCAAGTCACAGCTCGATCGCAACTCTTCCATTTTCGAACGAAACCGTTGTGTATATAAATACCTAACCTCCTGCACGCCTATAATTCCGCGGCAGTGCGATTAATTTTTTTTTTCTCTCGTTCTTTATTTTTTTTCCGTCCATTAACCACCGCGGGACCGTGTCCGTTTCGTGCGACACCATCGCCATCACCACATCGATTCGCCGTTACATAATGACGTAGGTCGGTCCGACGTCTTCGATCGCGATCGATCATTATACAGATCGTCTACGCCGCCGCCTACGTGTCGCAGACCAGAGGATATTTTTACCCGGCCGAGAGTGAGAGAGAGAGAAAGAGATCGAGAGAGCGAACCGTGAGAGACTGCCGCGACGGCGTGTGCAAATAATTATTACCATTCGGGAAACATTACAAGGGAAACGTACACCGCGCGTTACATTATCGCAACAACGGAAAAGGAGGTAAGACAATCAGACGGTGCGCCGAAAACGTCAATTATAGTTTTTGTGTGCACAATACGCGCGCTTGCGTACAGGTATACACAGCGCACATTGTTACAGTATGTATATATTATTATAATATTATAATGACAAACAATTGGCTCAGAACGAACGCGGACGGGCCGCCACGATGATGATGACTAATCGTGTTTTGGTCAACGAACCGAATAACTGTCAGACTTAACCCGGTTCAATACGCAATTTCCGAATTATTTTTATCATATATACACCGTTTCTCCTCCGTTCCGAAGTCATGACGACGAGTGCTGCCGCCGAATGTGCGTTTCTATATTACCCGGGTTTTTTTTTTTTTTTATAGTTCTTTTTTCTTTCTTCAGTTGTGTTTTTTCTTTCTTTCGTTCCTCTCTGATTTTATATATTTATAATCATTCCTTAGTTTGACTCGGTTGACCTGGCCCGGTCGCTGTTGAAGCCGCCGCGTGTAGACACGTATGCAATGAGTACTACGCGAACATCTGTACACTATATACGGTACATAACACCTGCTTTCGCGACTTCACACCGCATCCGAACAGTGTACTATTATTATTACTATTGATGTTATCATTGTGTCTTTTTACGGGATCGATGACATCGATGATACCGAACCGTGTATCGTGTAACCGTGTTGTTTATTCAAAACATGTACTAAAACATGTATTATGCGAATCGGCGGTGCGTGTGGACATCCACGCGCACGTTGCATCGTTTTTCAAAGTCATGTGTGCAACGTTCGCGTATTGTCACAAGTGCTTTTCGTGCGTGTACTCGTTGAACATGAGTGCTCGTTTTGTGTTTTTCGGCAAACTTTGATTTAAAGGTCGTTTTCTATGTATCGGATCATTTATAGATGGTGTTTTTGGGCATTTTCGTAGGAGTTTTCGCGTTCAAAATTTGATTTATAATAATTTTATTTTCAGATGTTCACGTGCTTTCGTGATATACGTACAAATATTGATCAAAAATAAGTACACCTATTGCGTTAAATCTTGACCAAATATTTTTCAATCATTTCCGTAAAATATAATTTACGACAAAGTTTTAAAAAATAAAAAACAAATTTACTACATCGTTCAGTCTCTTCAGGGAACAAAAGCATTTCATTTCAAAGTCTTTTTGTTTTGTCTTATATGGTATTCGATTCCCAGTGCTGGTTGTAAAACCTATTATTACGTCACACTGTCAATACGCACGTAAACACGGCGCTGCGACGAAATAAAAAATAATGATTTGTAAACAATATTATCTGCAGCACAATGAACGATAATACGATCGCGATATCGTCGAATCTGTATGAATAACTTTGAGAAATCTCCTTCCCCTCCAATGCGAATAAATAATATAATTTTAAGTATGATTTGTTGTGTATAATGAATATAATATAAGTGATAAATTTCAGGCTACGAAATCAATTTTTTTATCGAATAAAACAAAACATTCTCAAAACAACATTTCGAACAACCACAGGTTATATTATGCACTCATGATGGACATGCTCTAGTTATATATTTATACGAGTGTATGGTTGACGTGTGATGGGGATGATTCGGTTTAAGTTTTGGAAATTAAATAATTCAGACGATCTTCTCGACATTTGATACGTCGGAAAACCGAGATTGTAGAAAAACATTAACTGTTGTTGATGCAATAACGTATACTATATATACATATATATGAACTTGATGTACTTATACATTTACGTCAGGTAAAGCAGTTTATACGTATTGTTTCGGATTGATGATCGTTCGTGTTCGTCGATGTACATTTTTCTTCCTTTCGGTGCACGCATTCAGTCAATGACGTGGGGAACGCATTGCCGTGGAGGTTTTGCACGGATACGGTATTCAGAACAATTTGTCCGTGGACAAATTCCATTACCCGAGGAATATGTTTCAGATATAAATGCGCGTAAAGTGCGAGAAACTGTAAGGGGACGGGACGAGATGGACGGCGGGGCAGAGCTGTTAAACATTGTAATTAACGTAGCGTTTACCTTTTGTGCTCGGAGATAATGGTAAAGGGAATTAAACCAGAGGGTTATCGGTGAAGTCGTGCGCCCGAGACTGGAAACGGGAAAGGTGTGTGGCGGACGCGCGCGGGGTCCGGTGGTGCCAAGAAAGGGTTGAAGTAGCGGTCTAGGGAATCGGCTAACGTTGATGAAACAGTCTTGAAGGTCCGAATTTCGCTAAAGGACGAGCGTGTGGTGGCGATGGCGATGGCGGGCATTCCAGGTTCTGTTATATCGATTGTCCGGTCCCGGTGTGTGCGCGTGATGGTAGGTAGGCAGGGAAGCAGAGAGATAGCCGTGTGTCCCCCTCCCCTCGTCGGCCGTCCGGACCGTATTAATTGGGGCGTCCCTGGACGTCTTGAGAAATGCCCAGGCAATCGGACCCGAGCAATTTTGCCCCCTTCCCTCACGCTTCTCCGCTCCTTTACTCTCGCACACACACACCCCCCCCGGTTCCGCACGACCCGAATCATCCACTCACTATCGTTCCATCTCTTCTCTCTCCTTTGCGGCTTTAACCCGTCACACGTCCAAGACATTGTTATGCATGCAATAATTCCGGAGGGTTGGTTGACCGGAGTAAGACGGCGATATGTATACGGAGAAAGACGGAGAGATAGACTGCAAGCGAGCGGGAACGGTTTATAGGGATGGAAATGACAACGGGCCGAACTTAACCCACTCCTCCACCTCGCGGCCACGACTACCCTTCTAGAAAACCATTGTCTTGGAGAAACCTACCCTGTCCTGCCCTTTACAGTCGGTTTTGAATATATTATTAGGATAGAGATGGACGCACACCCTTCGTTGCTTCCTGTTGTCCGTTTAAACACACGCACACGTTTGTTCTCCTCTTCCTCATTTTCCCCTACCCTCCCATATATCTGCTTCTATCTAAGTCTTTCTCCCTCGCGCCACTATCTTCCATCCTTTCTCTATCTTACTCTCATTTGCTTATCTACAGCCGACGAGGCCTGGACGAAATGTCGATCCCTAGGCACGTCTAACAACGTTACGTTATAAGATACTACACCGACAGTAAGTTGTTCTCTCATCCTCTTCTATCGCCGTCATTGGTGACAAACATTTGATGTGATGTTTCCTTGTGCAATCGCTTCTCAGTTCTCGTCGTTATAACCTGATAATGGTATTCAATTATAAAGAATTGACCAGCACGTAATAACAATATTAATGCGTTTTTGTTTCTTATGCATTAAAAACTACAGTGATCCCTAAGAAAATATAAAATTTTAAAAATCATTCAATACATCGAATTATTATCATAATTGTGTAATTAGAAGAAAATTTGTATAGTTTCAGTTTTTACGCACGGTTATTAGAATAATAGTATTTCATTATTTTTTAAAGACAATAAAATATTAGGTTTTGAAGATGTATCACCGATTGTAATGTTTATATTAAAATCTGCTTGAAAGTTAATTATTTCTATATTTTTAATCATTCAAAATAATATATTCAAAATATTTATAGGATGTAAGTAAGAAAAATAGTGGTAATATCACGTTTGGTTTAATACTTGTTTAATTTATAAGTTTATAACGTATTTTTGAACACTTTGCATGGATATGTTTTTATTTTTTGTAATATCAGGTAATAATTATCTAACAGTTGTGTTATTAAAAATAAAATAGGTATATTTTTTTTCAAAACTGCTTTAAAAATATTTAAAGCTATGTTTCTACAACGTATTGTTTAATAATACCATAAGATGTTGCTCATAAATATTAATTATAATGATTGTATGTAAAAATATAATTACGATATAAATCCAAAACATAATTTTAATATTATTGTTTGATAAAAAAAATCTATTACTATTTTAATACTGATAATGATGACAGCATTATTGATTATTTAAAATTAAAAATCTGGTGTAGAACACAACTTAATAATAGGTTATAGAAAATTATATAGTACACTGTTTACAACTATAAAGAGTTAAAATACCATTTTGCAAGGTTGAATATCGTCGCCATAAATTATAGTGCCTCCGACATTTATTTTCCCTATTCTTTAAAAACAATATATTAACTATTCATTTTTACTAGTATTTTTTATATAAATACTATTTACCTATTTTACTGTTATACAATTATTATTTTTTGATGTGAAGTGTTTTTTTTTTATCAATGATACGCCATTAATAACTAAATTGAAAAACTTAATAATTAACTAATTTTTGTCAACTCTAATTGATTATTAAAAATTACACGTGATTGAATAAAAAATATACATTTAATAAACACGTTCAAATACGATAATTTTAAATAATATATTCAATAGATATCTGTTTTAACATTAAATCATATGTTTGAAGATATTTATTTTTTAAAGAAAAATCACTTCAATCCTATTGAGAAAAAAATGGAATAAATAGAACGTAAAATCCTTATCTTTTATTGATAGTAAAAAATGTTGAGTCATATCGTAATTGTGAAAATGTCAAATATTCAAAATTCTAAGAAAGGTGAAATGAGTGTTTTGTTTTTCAAGAGTATGATTAAAATCTTCTTTCAAGTGTACTAACTTTCTTGTTGAGCTATAAAGTACTCATACATCATATTTCATTAATATTAAGATACCAAAGAAAATATTTCGAACACAATTTGAAAGATTGATTTATTTATTGATAGTTAATTAATTTTTAAATTCATCTATATAATCGTTAATTTCAGGAAAATTAATTAAAAGAAATGCTGATCTAAATAAAATTATTAAATGTATAGGACTTACGTTTTATCGAATTATAAAAAAAAGTGCGATAATTATTTAACTCAATAACCAAATACGTTGACGCAAGATTTTTAAGTATTTAAATAAGCCTATCGAAATCGTATCATTAATAATTTTCTCGACTGTAACGCATAATTTATAATTGTTATTATGTAATAACAATATAATTATGTTTTTTTTTTATTTTTAGGAAATTTAAAAAATATTTAATAATTAGTATTATGAACAACAAACTTTAAGAATACAAATTCATATAACACAATTAATAAAATATTCTGTAGGTGGATTAATTTGTTCCTACATATATAGTTTAAATATAAAGTATAATTAAACCGATCTGAGATTTTCGTATTAATTACCTTCGAGTATTGTTTATATTTTTAAATATAGTTTTGTATGTTCATGTTTTTCGGGAATAACAATATTTTAAAAAAAAAAAAAAAATCTTTCAATATTTATTTTTTTTTTGCTAAGAATCTAAAAAGTATGAAAACACCTATGATTTTAACGTATTTTATTAATTATTTCACAATAAAGCATATTAGACTGTTATGACTGTTATTGTAAGAATAATTTTTGATTACATTAGAAACATATATTTAATACAAACATTTTTACTTAAATGTAAAAAGTTATTGTTTAAATTCAAGAACAGTCGTTAATTACATAATTATAACACAAATGACAGTAATTAAAAATGATCATGTAATTAATAGGTTAGTACATGTCAATTCAACTGTGACCTAAGAAACCTTCACATGGATTTCTTAGAACTGTACCTAATCTAAGGTAAATGTTATAATACAATTATAGTTGCTTGTTTTCTAATTTGGAGAATAATTCGAATGTCAGATAGTCGTCGGATTATGTACTTATTAATTTTGTTAATTAGCAAATTACAACATCAGTAACGTTCATGCATAATACAATATGCAAAAAAAAAAAACGTGTGTGGATAAACGTTTAATCAACAAATGAAATTGTGATTAAAATCACCTAGAACACGATTGAAATCCATTCGTTTAGCTTAGAATTTCTACGGTCGGTGAACTGAACTTTTACCGGTTTAAACTCTACACAGGGAAAATAAGGATCACTAACACGTCGTTACCTTGTCGGCGTTGAAATTGCTTATTTACAACGAACACGATCATCTGAGTCAACAATCTGAATGATCGACTGTAATAGTATACGATTTTTTTGGTAAACTGTAATCGCTCTATATATGCATTGCATGGCCGTGTATGAACTGTGCGAGCGGGAGGCTTGAACCGTTTTTAAGATATTGTCCGTCGGGTCCGTATAATCATTTATACGTATATATTATACGAGTATCTGTTACTATTTGACAATTCGAGGTACTTTTGTTATTATCGTTGTCGTTAATTAAAAATAATTTTTAACGGACCGCGTACGAATCGTACGTCTTGTAATGCGATTGAAGGGGAGAAGGATTCCGGAGAAACGACAACACAATTCAGAGGAGATTATTTTCGAGTGAAGATTGGAAGAGGGGGTGGTATAGGACACGATAGAACTCTCTTGTTTCTTCGAGTCGATACGCACAACAAAAACGATACCTTGTAAAAGGTTAACTCGCAAACGTCGGTAGTATATACGTATATATATATATATGTAAATGTTAATCTGGACACACGCGTTAACATATATATGTAGGTACGAGTGCAATAGTTATAACGGAGTTTCGCGAACAAGTCGAAAACGTTAGACGGCCGGTAGTGCGCAGGGGTGGATATAACTACGTGGGTTCTCTAAGTAGGACGAGATATTTGTGTACACATGTATATATATGTGTGTGTGTGTAAAGTCCGACGAGGGATGCGAAAATCAACGTTTCGTCCACGGTAAGACGGAGAATAACAAATGCCCTTCGCGCGACCCTCGTCACGGCAGTGCGTACGGCAGCCCGCACCACTCGATGCGGTATGGGTTTACGACGCTACATGTCCGCGTGCAATACTTGTTACAACAATGCTTAATAGTAAATCCGAGAGATGATATCGTCGTATTTGTTATTCGAGGAACCCGGGATATGTCGATATTGTTTCGCATTCGGTCTCTAAGCATCTAAAACACGGATAGCCCGCCCTGGACGCCTGTTTTACATATTATACGGACACCTACTCGTTTATATATATAAATTTTTTTTTTTCGTGTCGGGCAGTTTGTTTAGTTCCTTCAACCCCGATCCCTAGCAGTTTCCGTGCTTTCCAATGTGTCAAAACGGTATTGGGAACTGACCCTATCCAACCACTGCTGCCAAGGTCTTCTCTCGACGATTTTCATTACCGAACGAACGAAGACTATGGATTTAAATCTCAATCAGTACATAAAAAAAAAAAAAAATCGTACACGATAGAAAACGGTATTTTACGAATTTTTTGAAAATATCTAATACGGTTCGTAATCATTTTTCGTTTGTGTTTAAATGTTTTTCACTCTGGATTTGCACAAGTGCACGAGTATATCAATTACTTGATGTGTGTGCATTGTATAAAATTAGCTATTGGACGTTATGACAATGTCTTTCGCCGCGTCTCAAAAATATTAAACATTTCTACGTCCGTCTAAAGAGTCATGTGAGTTAAACGCATTCACCAACCACAATAAACTGTTACTACTAAAACTACAATAAAAAGTAAGTTCAAACCGAAACCATATAATATGCGATTATATTATAAGCATACATCGTTATCGAATATCTGATAATTCGTACGTGTCGCTGCGCGGTAACGAGTCGTTTTAGCTAAATAAATAAATAAATAAAAAAAGAGTCGCTGCCCGGCCCCTTCAGCAGTCGCGCTCACGGTCCGACCGTACCTGTTGCAGATACATCTGACGTGAGAATTGCACACGGCGTACGGTGAGTTTTTCGCGATACGACGGCCGAGCGACTCGCACTGCTGTTACAGTAATAATAATAATAATAATAATAATAATAATAATGGTAATAATGGTAATGCACCGCCGTCGATGTTTCATTCCACGTACCTATATGTACACGCGTGTACCCGGTCATCATGGGTGTAGTGCAATGTTATTACCGCGTCCGAAGCGTTTAAAACCGGATCGTGGGAATGCGTGCAGGGTAAAAAATATAATACGTATGCGTGTGTGCGTGCGTCCGTACGCCGCGCGTTGTACGTACCTCTCTGATAATAATAATAATAATATTGACTGGTCGTGATGGCCACAAATCAAACCGTTATACATCAGGTTAATTGCTCCCCGCTATGCGTCGTACATAATATTGTTATTATTATTATTATACCGTGCGTACGCGTGTCATGTCCGCGTGCGCGTTAAAACTTTTCCCGATCTTTTCCCCGTTCGCCTCATTTCGATATAACGCGGTACGTTTTCCCGACCCTCGTTGTACGCGCTCACCGTAAACACGCTGTTATGCACACCATATTTTAGAATATAATATAACATTATTATTATCTTAGTATTGATGTGCGGGGACAAATGCTGACTATGCGTTTGTCCATTTTATACGTACAACACACCTGACCACCCGGCATCGAGTACTCTGTCGTGTAACAGCCAAGCATTTAGCGTAGTAGAGTGTAGATATTCATTTAACGACTCAATAAATTGTGTTAGTTCTCATATCGTGTGTTTGATTTAGTATCTTCCTAGTAAACTCCCAAAGGGGGAACTCAAACGTTACTTGTGATCGGCGGTACTAACCGAACCGATCGCAAAATCCAGAGGGACTCAACCGAGTGGCTCACAACAACGCGTGGCCCGCAAACGGCGTTCGCACGTCAGTGCAGCGTATCGTGTGCGTGGCAGGACGAGCCGAGACGAGAAGAGAAACGTTTTATTACCGTAACGAACGTGCAGCATCGGGTGCCGCGAAAAGGTGTACACGATGTGTACCGCTGAAACGGTCTCGCGGAACACATCACGGGTCGTCGGGTCGTTCCGCGCTTGTTTCTCGTACGCAATACCAACGGGCTTTCGACAATCCGGAAGACGGCAGACCGTCGGATTAACGAAAAATCCGGATCAACGGGGTTTCACATGAAAACGCGTCTTTACTCGTTGAAAAACCTCAATTGGTTTTATTGAAACTTAGAAAATAATACATACGCACTAATTTATGACGCGCTGTGAATTAATCTTTTCACGGTACGGTTCAACGAAAAAAGTAAAGTATACATGTGTATATCAATTTTTATTTGGTTTTTTTTCTTCCGAACGATGCTTTCAAGACGAAATTTTAAGATAAAACACTGCCGGATTACTGGACGTACCGGATTATCGTACGGCCGGATTGCCGAGAGTCTACTGTACATCATAGGGCACCGCGCGTCGGTGAGCTGTAACGTTTGAAACGTTCAATCGTTTGACGATTCGCAATGACGTACAACAATCAATCGAAAAGTTTATCGAACCTAGTCAGTCGACTAATTTCATATTAGTCTTCATACGTAAGTTTAGTTTCAAATCAAAGTTCACTTCTCTATTTGGTTGTATAAGTTGAATGAAAATCAAATGAAACTTGACTTGGTTAAATATAAGTTAACCTTTCTTGTTTGAAAAAAAAAAAATCATAAGTCCCTGAAATTTAAAACAGGAAAAAAATTAACTTTGCGTGACTCAAAAATTCGTTAACTGGTTGGTAGATGAGTATCATGGAAAACAATTTAACTAGTTAGGTTCCAATATTTATTTAAAAAATAAATAATAAATAAAAGTACTCGGCGGGACAGAGCTTATATTTTTAAACTCGTTAATGCCTAGCTCTATAAATTATATGTACGAGGTATGTATGTCACTATTTCAGGTAAGCTGCGAAAGGGGAATTATTGATTCCGCCGAAACTACCTGTTTAGAAAAAAGGTTTGTATCGATTCCGCCGGCTACTGTTTAAAATATCTACATATCGATTCTGCCGGACACTGTTTATCCCTCCCCCCGTGTATATGTATTTTAAAATATATAGTATACATTCAAAAATAAAATTTATATTTTAATTAAATTCGTTTATGTGAATAAATTATATAGATATTAAGAAAAAAAACCGGATGGGCCTCGCTCTGCTGTACACTTGGGGGTGGATTGCGACTCTTCATAGGATCGGTCATTATAATGGATTTGTTAAATTTGAATTCAATGATAGGTATCATTGTATACGAAAAACGATTCTGAACGGAGATGATATGTTAGTCTAGAATATAATACAATGTTATTTATAAATATTATATAAGTATATTTTATTTTTAAACGAAAAATTTAGAAAAACCGGAAATTTAAATTGTCTATAAATAAGTCAAAATATGTCAAAATACTTTGAAATTTTAACCATGTATAGAAAACGTCAATATAAAGATTTAATGATAATTTCAAGTTGTTGCAGTTTTTCGTTTTTGAGTTAGGGCATTTTAAAAAAACCGATATCATTTGTCAGTCTAGAATATTATACATTATATTATATTTTACATGTAATTTTATGTCAATATTCGATGTTCAAACGCTTATAAAAAAAAATTGTGCCTATGGATTTTAATAATTTTTGAATGACAATAAGGACTACTTCTGTGGAATCTTTTATTAAATTTTCAAGTATTTTTTACGAGTCAAATTTTTTTTATCACCGATTATAAAAATAAAATGTAAAAAAATCGAATATTTCAAATGCCTATAAGTGGCTTAAAAATCAATATAATATTTTGAAAAAAATATTACATAAAAGAAATACCAATCTTAACAGCTGGTAGAAATTTCAAAAATCTGCGACTTATAATTTTTGAATTATAACAAATATTATAAATCGTTCAAGAATAAATCGTTATTTTATGCAATTTCGTAAATATTTAAATTTCAAACAGTCATAACATTTTTTCCTCTAAGTCCGGAAGAAATTTTTTTAAAGATTTTTGTAGAGTAACTTATAGATAACCTAGTGTTAAAATTTTGAACCTTAAGTATGAACAGAAAAAATTCTATGAATTTTTATCTACAAAATAACTTGCAAATTATCGTGATTTTTACACATTTTATACAAATTTGAGCTTTAAGGGTATATAAAAAAAATTTGAGTAAACCGATCACCGATATTTTTTAGTTACGATAAGTTTAACTTATTATAAACCTTGTATTAAATTTTCAAGAGTTTTCGGTCTGCCAATTAAATTTTATAGATGTTTAAAAACGAAAAATTTAGAAAAATCGAAAATTTAAATTGTCTATAAATAAGTCAAAATATGTCAAAATACTTTGAAAACTTAACCATGTATAGAAAACGTCAATATAAAGATTTGGTGAAAATTTCAAGTTGTTGTGGTTTTTTGTTTTTGAGTTAGAGCATTTTAAAAAAAAAAACCGATATCTTTGTCAGTCTAGAATATTATACATTATATTATATTTTACATGTAATTTTTTGTCAATATTCGCTGTTCAAACGCTTATAAAAAAAAATTGTGCCTATGGATTTTAATAATTTTTACATAAGTAAGAACTACTTCTGTGGAATTTTCTATTAAATTTTCAAGTATTTTGTACGAGCCAAATTTTTTTTATCACCGATTATAAAAAAAATGTAAAAAATTCGAATATTTTAAATGCCTATAAGTGGCTTAAAAATCAATATAATATTTTGAAAAAAATATGACAAAAAGGAAATACCAATCTTAACAACTGGTAGAAATTTTGAAAAAAAAATTGTGACTTACGATTTTAGATTTTTTTTTATCAGTTAAGGAACAACTTATAAGAAACCTTGTATTAAATTTTCAAGATTTTCTGGGCAGCCAAAATAATTTTATCGTTATTTAAAAAAAAATACTTAAAAAAATTGAAAATTTCAATTGTCTATAAATAGCTCAATAAAAGTCAAAATACTTTGAAAATTTAATGGTGTATAGAGAACGCTAATCTAAACATTTGGTGAAAATTTCAAGTATTTACATTGATTAGTTTTTGAGTTATAGCAAAATAAAAAATTTGATTATGTCGAAAACTGGTTTTGCGTAAAAACTCCCGTTTTTCCCAAATTTTTTTAGGGTTTTTCCCGTCGCATTTAAAAAATATTGGAAATTTTTAACTTTTGACCCCCCAAAGTACCAAATAGATTCACTTTCCTTTCAGAAAAGTTGCTACATAAGGCAATCGAAGCATTTTTACTGCCCCAAAACGTGTCGACAGACACAAAAAAAAAAAAAAAAAAAAAAAACACACATCATTGTAAAATCAATACATTCTTCACTCCGTTCAGAATCTAATATCATATCTAAAGATAAGATTTATGTAGCGTAGGTAATACGTTTTATAGCAATACCGTACGGAATAAAATAAAATACCTATACTAGTTTTATTTTTATTATTTTATAGAGTTTAGATTATTCATTTTATAAAATATTCAAATTTTAGTTTTGAATTATTATACAATTATTATCATTTTATATATATATTATAAAGTATATTAAATATGACTGTAATTTTTAAAATACATTTATAAATTACAAGGGAGGGATAAACAGTATCCGGCGGAATCAATATGTAAATAATATTAACAGTAGCCAGCGGAATTATTGGCCGGCGGAATCGATATGTAGATATTATAAACGGTAGCCGGCGGAGTCAATAGCCGGCGGAATCGATATATGCCTGCTGCGAAGATATCAACGAAAAAAAAAATATGACGAAAACCATAACCATATTTATTAATACCGTAACTCGAAGACAAGTTTTCGCTAACATTTCGAACCACTTATACGAGGTTAAGTTATGTGGACGTGGAAAATGTGAACAGCATACTGTGAAATGTGCTTTTGCCGTATAATATGATTTGCTATTCGTCGTAAATGTATACACCTTTACACAATAAGTTTGTACGTTAAACGTACCGTCCTGTTGTTGGTTCATTTTACCCGGTTCGAACATAAAATCTTTAGGTATCTTCATACACGTACCGAAACTTTGTCGAACATTTATCTCTTCCGACGAATCAAAGAACATTTTATTGTGTTACGTTTCAACCCTTTCGGCGCAGCATCCCGCGTAAAATATATAAGCGCTGCCGCAGAATGTTTTCGCAACAAATACGATATTAAATCTGAGATAAATATTATGGATTTATCAGCTGGCATAAATCTAGTTTTCCTTATTGTTCCAGAACAGTGCAACAGTACAACGGTCAACTATCGGACGTTAAAAACCGCTCGTCTGTGCACATTTTGAATCAACGAAAATGTAAACGTATCAACAAGAGTTGTGATCATGTTTCATAAGTGGTATTCGGTAAGATCACAGTATAACAATCACTTCGGTTGATGATTCATACACTGAAAACTCATCCGGTCGTTTCGCTGACAAGTGCTGATAATATCTGAATTCGCATCATTTGCTGCAGTCGAAAAACGATGATGGAGTATCACTCAACCAAAACAGGTCAGAATTTTATCAAACACAAACGTCATAGGGTATTTTCACGAGTTTCTAATACACAGTGGAACTTCGTTGAAATGTTCACATATTTCTGCTACGATTATTAATCCGTCGACGACATATTAGTATGAATATAACAATATAATGCGTACTAATAATACACAATCCATTACGGGTGCTAAGTATTTTTGATATTCAACGAGTCTATGTATTTAAGTAGTTAGAGTTCATTAAATACTTATTTGTCGTAATTGTGCGAAAAGAAAAAAAAACATAATATGCATAAGACTTCGAAGTTAAAAGAACATACAAGTATACCTCGATACGGAATTAACGGAATTAAAGCCGAGGTAAAAAGAAAACAATTCTGCCGTAGAGAAGGTCTAGAGGTTAAACAAATTAATTTCACTAAGGTGACCTAAACGACTAAAGGGCAAATCGTGTTTTAACAGCGTGTGAGATTCTTATAGAATTACTATTAAACGGTGTCGTACAATATTAGACGAAAACAATTGTGAGAATTTCAACACATTTATTTCTTATTTTTATAGAAACTGTGTTATATTTTGATGTATATTGGTATACGTTTAATTCATACATTTATTGAAATGAGTGATATGGCCTCATCTTAATTGCAGCAGAATTTTTTACAAAGTATTAAAAAATCAATTAAATCTGTCAAACATCCCTTTGCAAGAAATCTTTAATAGAATAATTGAAAAGCAAACAATTTATAATACACGTCCTCCAAAATTATTTTCCAAGTACCCTACTTTTTATAATGAAGTCGTACACAAGATTCCTTCTCCTCTCTTCAAATCAAATGATAAACTTAATGAAAAAATTATTTTACAGTTATCTAATACATCAATAAATATTTTAAATGAAAAATAAGTAATACGTAAAGCATCGATTAATTCGATTTTCGATTTATCAGTTATCAACATATATTTTAATAAATTTTATAGGTAACTATCAAAATGTTTATAAATCACAATGGAAATATGTAATATTATCGTAGTGTAACAAATAATACGATGCATTAAACGTACATATAATTTATAGAAAGTGGTTACCTAATGAAATCTTGCGAATAGAAGCAATTGGCCAGTTGCTGGTCTCTGCGGGCCTCGACCAATAGTTCGTTCAGGTGGTCGTTCGCTCGGCTCTGGTGTGACGGGTGAGTGGACAGCCACCACATGGATTTGGAACCGATGGACCACAGTGTTTCCGTGTCGGTCCAGGCGGTCCACAGCTTTGGACCTCGCGACGTGTCCACGCAGGCGCTCGCGGCCATCATGAACCCGACGTGGTCAGCCTCCCACTCCATGCTCCTTGAATGCGGCATTTTACCGAGCAACTTGATCCCGAGTCCGACGACCAAAGGCATGGCCAAAGCGCGGCGATCGCGGGCAGCAGCGTCCTGGCGACCGCAACGGGCACTATCTGCGCGGCGTCCGTCAACAACTCCAGGCTCCAGGCGCGGTTGTCGTGACGCAGCACGATGTGGGAGATCTCGTGGCCGACGATGAATCGATCGTCGTTGGCTATGTCCATGATGTTCACCGAAGGGTAGCGCGAACGCATTAGGCTCGTTGTCTATCTCCGTGTGAAGAGCGACCACCGATTGTGTCCCGGGTCGCGGTGAACTGTGCGTTTGCTGCCAACAGCTGGACGATGACGCGTTGCGCGCGACGGAGCTTCGACTCGTCGCGGTACATCAGGCCCCCGCCGTTCGTGTTCGGCAGTTACTGCCGTTGCATCCGGTAAACGTCGGCTACCGTGCTGTCGTTGTACAGGCACAGGATCAGCTTGCCCGTGATCGGGTCCCGCTCGACATGGTTCCACAGCACGATGGTGTGCACACCAGCTCCTACGACCTTGTCGTTGTTCTCCACTTTCTGCCGGTGCCGGTGCTTCTCCTTGTCGTTCCGGCTGGACCACCATTTTCGTGACACCCATCCCGTAACGGCCGCGATCCCTTTGACCGCGGGCACCGCCGTGAATTATGAGGTTACGTACGCAACCTCGGCTCCCGTCATAATCCCGCGGGCACGGGTCATGTGGCGGCTATACGGAAAGTAATCTTTAATCCCGTCGTTCGATCCGGAACGAGACGGGTGCATCGTACCCAATCGAAACAGTCTCGCTGTTTCGTAAGAAAAATTCTTACCCGAAACCCGCTCTTCTCTGGCGGAGCGTTTTCCGTCCCGTCATCTGGTGCAGTATTTTCGAGTCCGTGTCGTGTCTTCTGAACTCCATGCTGCTGATCGCTCGGTAGTTTTTGCGTATGGTCAACGATTTAAATTGTTTAAAGATCGATGGCATATTTTTCCGAAATAATGACCTGAACACCTTAATTGATTGTTGGAAGTGAATTAAAAATATAGACACCCGTTTGAGCAGTTACAATTTTTTAATTTGTTAATTTTGTTGAAGATGGAAGTTAAGATAAAATTATAATTTACTGTATACTACGTTTTGATACTATTATACTGTTATATCTACTGATTTGACATATTTTGATTGAAGTCGATATATTTACAATAATTTTTTTTTTAATTATTAAATGTTTAAAATTTTATAAATAATCTAAGATTTAAATAATAAATATATTATTTATTTATACATTAAACAGTTTAATAAAAAACTATTTAAATACGTGAAAAAAAACCATCTATGACATAGAAATAAAATGTAAAAATCATGTCAAGTTTGTCTTCAAAAATAAAATACATCAAATAAATATGCATTCTGTCGCATATAGTAATTTGTATGCTGTAGTTGGATTTGTTATATACTATAAATTATCCTTGAAAGAACATTTAGAAAACAGAATAAAATAAAATAAAATTGTTGACGATTGTGACGATTCAATAACTTATTAATTAAAAAAAATATATTTTACTAAGAGTTACCTAAGAGTTGAGTTGGAATAGCTACTTCTATTTTGACTTCTGTTGAAAAATACGGTTTGGATATAAATAAACTTGTTGGCTTGGGTTATTGTTGAACACCGTCTAAATATTGTTATGTGCATTATTACGGGACATTATTCCATAGTTGCGTTCTTTTATACACAAGCCAGAAAGTGTTATTAATTATTTCGAATTACACCGTTCAATAATTCATATTCGTCCATAGGGTCAAGTGCTACCTATATAAGATTTTTTATTACCACCGACCTTTTTCGCTTATTTTTTAATGTTTCTTTGTAAGATTTAAGTTATGACCATACGGTATGTACACATATATACTATACTATGAGCGCGCGCGCGCGCGTGTGTGTGTGTGCAGTGTAATTGTTAATTGGCTAATAAACGCATTCTTACGAGAGTGATTAATAAAAAATTACTCGTAAAACAGGTGCATTTTATTATAACACTCGACAATTTATTGAGGTTGTATATATAAACTAACAATGGAAAGTGGACCCATAACCAAACACTTTATGGTCACAGATTTTCCAATAGTGCATTTTAATGTTTTGCGCTTTGCATAATGTTGTATTATAATGTTTACGTTATACTATTAATAAATAAGAAAAGTCGAAATTTGTACTACATTTTTTCATATCAAAACGAAACACTTGAGAACACAATGTTCGATAAAATGTGAATAAGCCATGAATGTAATGTTAATAATAATTATTATCATCAAACAGTATCATAATATTTTTGTATTTTGTGAATAATTAGTTCTTGCGTTACATAACATAAAGCTATTAGCATTTGTAACTCAATTATTATTATCTCGTTTAATAGTTGTTATTTGTAAGAAAAATTATCGAAATTTTAAGAACTCGGGCTGTGTATGGTATAGCTACACGTTTGTTAACTGTATGTTATCGATTTTGAGGTTTATATATTTAACAAATTATATTTTTTAAGTTTTTTTTTAATTTTAAATGTCAATATTTTCAAAATGCCGTAATAATCTCTGAATGATTATAATATAAGACTATGATTAAAATTTCAACGAAAAATGACTTTAAAAATGCGCTTCAAATATATTATTCGAATCACAATTAATTTCGATTATTATTAAACTGATTATGTTAAAAATAAAATAAAATTCAACAATTTATAAAAATTAAATAACGCTACACTACATGATACCATGTTATTATTAAACGTTCAAAGTACAATAAAGTATAGGATATGATATAGACAATTAATAATGTTTTATTAACGATCGATGGCTCACAGGTATTTACTATTATGTTAAATTGTTGTTTACTAAGTCCCGTAGTATTCTGTATTTTTGTGTATGATTTATAACTGACGAAGAAAAATATTAAAATAATGTTTCTCATAATATTTATATCGGTATATATATATAAAACTATATTGTAAAACGAAAGTATTAAAGAGATTCAACGAGCGTGGAAAAAGCTATTGAAATAAAAGGGAAAAATTCACTAAGAATTTCAAAATAAAAAAATAAAAAACATTAAAGAGGTAAGATTAAAAATTACGATTTTGAACTCATTGAAATCTAGAACAAAATGTTTACTCGTACGTTAGCAGTTAGAATGTATATGCGATTATAAATATTTTAGTAATGAAATGCGAAATTAATCTATCGGCATAGCGGTGACGACGATATTCCAATAAAAACGTTCACCTACTGTAGCGACGGGCAAGGAGTAACAGCTTAATATAATAATATTGTACATCGCATTATCGACGACAATAACATATCACAGGGTTTACCGTATACGTGTATAATGGATTACGGACGAAAGTGGTTTTACTCACCTCTCGCTTGACTTGTGGTTCAGTTCTAACGAAATCGAATTGTATAATGAACGCAGAGAGAATTCACACGGACAACGTTGACAATCCATCCGTTCGCCGGATCATCCGATTGCGTGAAAATTTACGTATGGACAAGCTACACAATACGCAACACGAACCGTTAAGCATTTATGTACCTATTGCAAGTACACAACGCGATGCTTTCGGAGACCCAGTCGATTTTCTTAACAAATGCGGTTACACTAAACGATAAACCAAAAGAAATAGCAGTGGTCTACAGTGTTAACCGCTTAGGTTATCATTTAAAGTTGAACGTCTTAATAGGTATGAATGCGTTTCGTTAGGTTAGTTTATACATACTAAAATGTATACTATTGATCACTGCTATTGAATTTGATTCATTGTTTAGTGTGATCGCACTTGTTCGGGGAATAGCCTGGGTCTCCGAACACATTGCGTTGTGTACTTGCAATAAGTACACAAATATTTAACTACGGTACGTATTGCGTAGTTTGTTTGAACGTAAATGTTCATTCGGTCGAATGATCCGGCGAACGGATTTATGTATCATCGGATAGTGTGCATTATGTAAACGAAACGATCATTGACTGTGTATTATATAAGTATACGAATCAGAACGGTCTATACAAGGGAGAGGGCTCAATTTCTCTAGTAACACTTCGAAATTTACTCAACAATTGAAAAAAGAAGAAGAATTAACTCAATGACTTCATATGGTTTACAACACGTAGTATTATTATTTTCAGTCCATATCCTTTGCGGTTATTATGATGCCTTTAAAAATCTTCTGCGGTCGTAGTGGTCAAACATGCGGAGATCTTCACCGCTGAATGAAAAGTTGTAAACGTATTATACGCGTCAATCGATTTCAGCACAACATCAATGGTTTCACGTATCACTGTGCAGGGGCCCACGCGATTTGTATAACTGTTTCGACAAACGACGTAGCTGGACTCGAGGAGGTCCTGGAGCATGATCGACAAGCGAGGCCCTATTAGATACAAACTTATTTAGTATTTACGTATCAATTTTACCCAGAACCACAAAAATGTTGTTCAAACATTATCTTCAACTAACAATTAGATTTATGTTCGTGCACTTAAATAGTGCGGATAAAAGGAAAGTTATAAATTAGTACACGTGTTTCTTTATGTAATAATGGATTTTTATTCTGCGTAATAAAAAAAAAAAAATTAATAAAATAACTAATCACTGAGGAAAAACTGCGTGATTAAAAACATAACATAATCGCAGCCGTCCCCGTGACACGTGATGAACTGACTCTTGATAAATGTTACACCGAAACAACGCATAACCAGCACAAAGTCAATTGTTTTATCGGTAGCGATCGCAAGTGGCGTCGCCGCCATCGATAAACCGACCAGAGTCCTAAATTCGAAATGTCGAGGCGCAAAATTCAAATTCACGTCATTATTCGAAAAACGTACAACTATATGCTCCAGATGAGCATCAAAAACAAAAAGAAGTACAAAAATATTAAGATGATGAATTAGAACGGAAAAAAAAAATCACTATTTTGTCATCGGGACCAAAAATCCAAACCGAAAATGAGTTGTAGTTTCGTTGTATTTAACGCAAGTTTCTGTTTTTGTGAATTTCAATCCTTCATCGGACTGGGGTCCTCAAGCCGGCTGGGACCAAGGTTTGCGTGCCTCGGGTCCTCGGAACGCGGAGAACAACACCAGGGCAATCGTCTCGCGCGAGTCGTAACCATTTTGCATTCCTCGTGCCGGTCCGTATTCCAGCCGTATGCGTTCAGTTGCCGGACGCGTCGTTGTTTGTTTTACGTGTTTCCGAAACGTGTACGCACACCGCTGCGGCAATCATCGGTGGCGACCGCAAGGCGTTATCTAATAATAATATACCATTTACGAAAGTGTACGGACACACGCGCACACAAAACACGTGTACACACGTATATATATATATATATATATACATCTCGGTGAACCTACCTACGGTTAACTGGTATCAGTACGCCGTAGCGGTGTGTCTATACAATGCGAGGCCCGTAGTGTTTTTTAAAATCAATATTAGAATATCGGTTACGTGGGCGTGTGTCTTTGTGCGCGCGGATACCGCGATTATGTTTATTATTATTATTATTTTCTTTTCATTTTTTTTTCTTTTTCTATTTACAATAACGCACACACACACACACGCACATACACACGCGCACACGCAGTAACACACTCGCACGCAAACGGACAAACGTAATTTGGATAAGGTGTTGACGGGGAGTCGTCTGTGTGAAAAATATACTGACAACGCCCTGCAGCGCACCGGGATTATTAATAATTATTACCCGTGATTACCTCTCGGTCAGACGTCGTCCCGTCGCTGTAATTCCGTTCCGCCACCGCATAATGCACTATAAATACATACACAATACATGACGTGTATCATGTACGAGCGCACACAACTGTTGTTTTAAACGCGTGTACGTGTGAGCGCGCGCGCGTGTGTGTTGGTTCATCACAGGGGAGGTATATGGCTCTCTTCTCTCCCTCACCCCCCCCCCCCCTAACCCCCTGCGAATGTATACGATCCGACACAACAATGGGAGAAACGCACGAGAAACATAATTAATAAAAATGCAAATCGATATGCCACTGACGGTATTCCTTTTTTCTTCATTCGTTTCGGGGTTTATTTTTTTTATTATTATTATTATTATTATTATTATTATTATTTTTTTTTCTACGGACGTGTTGTGCGCTACCGACGATACGCGCACGCAGAGACAAATAGCTAACCATTTTCGAACGGGGCTTTACTTCCTTATAATATGCCCCCGTCCCGCACTACCCTGCCCACTGACATCGTAGTCTCCGCTGCAACCCTTCGACCCTACAACCAGCGACGCATCGAAGACGACCCCGGAGAGATATTTATATTCGCCGGCTTAAAAACAACGTCTTGTGGAGGTTTTTTTTTTTTACACCTACTACATGTATACAAGGGAGTAGTAGTATTAATTATTTTTTAGAAAGTACAGACGGCAGGCGAATTCTCTAAAATCAATACCACCGTCTTCTTCGCCGTCGTCGTCGTTGACGAAACACATCAAACGCGGGGGACCCTCTTGTATTAATGTCATTTACTCAACGACTACGCATTGTATCAAATTATGAAATGCGAACACTAATTTGTCTTTTTCCTTCGATCACCAACGGTTATAATTTTGAATAATATTTTAGACATCGTTATTCGTCATAATATTATAATGGTCCAATTATCTATAACATCGGTACGTGTAAATTCCAAATCATGAAATAAAATTCGATTAAATCATGACATAAGAAAATTAACAATTTGACGTACTATTAAAAATGCAATTTTAGCATTAACGTAAATCGTACGTCAAACTAACTGAAATCGATAAAACATAACATTATTATTAAATAAATATTAATTAATAACATCATCATTTTATGCTATTGAAATTTCAAAATAAATATATATACAAGCTCAGGCGTATTTTAGGTTATTACAATTTTATTATCTATCAATACATTTTTAATGCCGTTTTGGTTTCATAAACTTTCTGAGATATTATTCATCCTGATCTAAGATTTGTATTCACTAAAATGCTTTTAAACATATAGTTGTTATTGAAGAAATGCGATTTTTAGAAGTATTAACGAAATTAAATTGTTAGTTTAGACAATGATTAACAAGGTACATGACATTCATGTAACAAATGCATAAACTATGAACGTAGTTAGTATTTAATTGCACTGTTAAACATTATTTATTTTATTTATTAAGGCTGTTTTACTGTCATATTATATTATTTTTAAATGTTATAAGAAATATGAATTATTCTTTTAAATTCAATTAGACATGTTATGTACATTTATGGTTATTTTCGTTAAACGTAGATTATAATATTTAAAGTATTTTGCTAAGTTCCATAAACCGGATAATTTTATTCTTACATTGGCTACTATAGCTATTATACTCGTAGTTACTAAAAAACTTTTTTATATTGTAATTTAATAGTGTTTTTAGGACGTATAAGTTATAATAGATTATAATAATCCTAACGTTGAAAACAATAATAATATTTTTAAAAAAAACTTATACATTTAAAATTTTTAAATTTGATCTATGAAATTATAGGTAATTTAAATACGATTAAAAGTATTGAAGATATTTATTTCACTTGTTACTTGATTTTTAGGAATACTTTATAATTAATAACAAAAACAATTCATCGTTCGCACTAAGTGTATATTTTACCATGCAGTTACTAAACAATAATAATAATGTTTTGATATTTCTTGGTTCGCAAGCAATGGTATAACGATCTTATTGCCAAAACGTGTATATCGATACATTGGCTAAATAAAAATAAATACTTGTTGTGTTGTATTAATTATTTTTACCGTCCCCCTACTGTACCATAGTTTTCAATTAAGTTTTATGCACGTGTATCAACTGCGTATGAAATGGAATCACTACAAATGATAATTAACCGTTAAAGAAAATAGAAATAATACATTGAACGCGGAAGTGCTACAAGTTCGTTGTTATAACTGTTTCACATTTCATACCTTTATTAAAATTGCAATATAATACATTATATATATATATATACGTAGTTCATAAATATAATTTATTTATTTATATCGTTGTGTTGTATTTGCATTCATTTTGTTGTTGTCCATAATTCACATCAAACATTCGATTACAATCGTTTTTTCCGTTAAATGCGATGGGCACGACGTCCACTCGTTATAGTCGTATGAAATATCAAAATCTCATCGTTATTGTTTCTTAGCAATAAGTTATTATACCAAACGATAATGTTCGGTCTGAACCCTTTGCTTGCGTATATTCCTGCAATAGCATTACATTGTTCGGTTTTGCGGTTATTGCGGGGCCGAAGAGCAAATATCAAACCGACGGCGAGCCATTCGGTGTTGTAGAAATTAACCCGACCAGAAGTTATTACCAATATTTTAAAACGATTAAGCAAAACAGAAGAAAATCATTAGCATTGGAACCAAACGCTTTACATCCAAAACAAATTAATTCGTTAATTTTAAACCGAAAGCTATATAATTACTTAAGCTGAATATCAATAAGTATTGACTGTTGTGCTATTATATATATATATATATATATATATATATATATATATATATTTTATAAACAACTATAGTGTAATAGCATAAACAGATATTCATACACTCGACTGGTTAAATAAAAATTAAGCGTGTACATATGAAATAAAATTGTTAATATTTATTTAATTTAATATTTGCATACAGATAGACACTGTGAATGTAAGTAATACTACCGTTGAGGTACTATCAATTCATTTTAAGGTACATTGTTTAAGGATGAAAATGTGTCATTCACACGCAATTCTGCTATAAAAATAGTTTAGGCGATGTGTAAACTGACGTCAGAATTATTTTGATATTCTACTGTAGATCGTTCTTAACCTATTATCATTGTAAAATGTCAAAGTAATTTAATACCGTACAAGTAAAACTATTAACTCGAAGAGTCATGTTGAGATAATGAGGTTTGAATGGGGTATGTATGTAAAAGAGTCACATGGGACTTCCAGAATTTTGAATCGATTATATTTTTTTATTTTCATTACGATAAATTAGAATTATGATAATGAAACGCAGTAGTGTTTATTGAATAATTATATTTTATTTATACTTTTAAATTTTAATGTCCTATATTTGTATTTTGTTTACTAATAGATTATTTGTTATTATTAGCTTGTTAAACGTCAATAATTCAAATTTTTCGACTTTTCAAAATTATTTTCTTCTCTCCTTAGAGATTTAAGTATCGAGAATCTAACGTTCTAGTAAGTATTATAATATACATCCAGTTATAAATAACTGATTGTGTTTATAATTTATGAATATTTTTGTTCATTTATATTGTTGTTGTGTATCATTGCACGTTTTAAAATACGAAATAAAAATTTTAAAATAATAGCAAATTATTGTGCTAAACGTGAGAACAATAGAAAACAATAAAAATAAATTATTCATTTATCAACAAACAAATAAATTAAAAGTATTTCAAAAGGTTAAAAAAAATAAAAATAATTTTATGAAAAACGTTAGTGTCGTAAGTGTTGATTTTTCATTTTTTCAATCGCGATTACCGAAATATTCTAAAAACTTTTCAAAATAATTTATAAGGCTAACAATTAATCATTCACTAAATCGCGCTCGAAACCAAGAGATAATTTACTCGCAAAAGCATAATCACATCATTTTATTGATTGTCTCCAGTAAATTTCTCGCAATCAATTTGAAATCACACTAATCATACGTGGGTAAACGTGATAAACAATTGGTGTTCCCCGACTTTCGCACTGTGATTAATGTGTGCCTTAAATAGAGTGAATTGTATACTCGAACCGTGAAAATTTCCCGCATTAAATATAATAATAATAATACTAAAAAACGTAGAACTAAATAACGCGGTGACGTTTCCTATTTAATTTCAACATGTTTAACGGAACGTATTACAAACTCGATTTTTTTTCTCGATCCTTATATTATATATGTGTGTTCGCTAAGACTATACTGTGTAATGGTAGCGCGCGCATTACTCGTGTATTAAAAAATATACGAACCAGCGGCGCGAGGGAACGACGGAGAGGTTAGGATGGAGGAGGATAAGAAGACAGAAAAAAAAAAAAAAAAATATGAAAAAAACACGTGATGAAAACGAAGAAAATAAAAACACCGCGGAGGACTCGAAAACACTCGAAAACGAAGGAAAATCAATAAACAAGAATCACTGCAGTGGGAAACGAGAGTTTAATTAATGTGAATCATCCTTGGAGGAGCGCAAACCCGGTGACGGCGCTGCGATTTTTACAGGACGTCGACTGCTGCACAGTTCACTAAACCCGACCGTTCATGCGTGCCCGCGTACCTAAATACTGAAAACACGTAACTCGTTTTCCGACATACTCGCAGGGTCAGCCGTTGCTGCTACGTGTGTTGGGGGGGAAGGCACATTCGCGTGCACTAGTCGGCGAAC
The DNA here is from genome assembly GCA_034509805.1 of Sipha maydis. Lineage (NCBI taxonomy): Eukaryota > Metazoa > Arthropoda > Insecta > Hemiptera > Aphididae > Sipha > Sipha maydis. The sequence goes on from JASXSY010003263.1 coordinate 30,229, forward strand.
GGCTGCGGCGCGAACACACCCGTGTACACCTTCCGTGCATTATTGTTGCTCTGATCGTATAACCTTCGCGACGACTTCGGCTCTAACCGACCGAGACCAATCGCGATGGAATCGCCGTCAACACCGTATGGGTGTACGTATGAGCGTGCTTGCGTGCCTGCGTGCGCGCGTACGTTTCGAAGACTATGTTCTGTACACGGTTTCGCGAACGCCGCGTATACGTTACAGTCTTAACACGGCTGAACGGGTGCGAAGGAATACCGCGGCGATCGGCTTCGGAAGTAGTTATCGTAATGATCAAGGCGATCGCGGGAAGAAGAGAAAAAAAATCTTTACTCGCGCGCGCGAAGAGACCGTAGTGATGCGATACAGTGCACGATCCCGCGTACGACAATATCACGACGATTTTCTACGCGTTTTGTACCCGCACCCCCGGCAACGTAGGTGTTGCACGCAAGCCGCATTTGACACTCGATCAAATTGCACATCGTTGTCGTACCACCACTCGTGTGATCCATCTGTTTTCGCAGTTTGAACTCGAAACGTAACGAATTTGTTCGTCGGTGTTTTCTGAGAACAAACCGAGCAGTAAACCGACTACGGTTTAAGTAAAAATTAATTCGCGGTCTTGTCTTTATTGAAAACATGAATAATAATTAAATGTACAATTTTCTATGTAATTAAGAAAAAAAAAAATCCAATAATAGTAACTGTTAGTTATTATGTATATATATATATATATAATATAATAGTTGCGAACATTAAATATTGATTTAATATTTTAACCGTTCTGCATGATTATAATAGTAATATATTTTGCAGACATTATTTTCTCTGTTTTCATGTAATTGAATTTTTTAAATAAATTCAAACTGTACCGAGTAATTCCTATATCATGTAAATGCGCTATTTTTGTTGTATATTTTGCTTTTAAAAATATTACATCGGTCATCAAAAAAAATATAGCTTTTAGTTATTACTATTCATTGTAATATTTAATGAAATTTTAAAATAGTAACGAATTTTAGTTTTACAATTTGAGTATTCACAAAAAACTAAATTCATAGACCAATTTCATTAGCGAATAAAATATTGTAAATGAATACATTTTTAAACTTTTGAAACCAAAAATGTACTCCCGATATTATGATCCAAAATCATTTTAATGATGAACGAATCACCTGTTTAACGTTCTATTCGACCTACAAGAAACCCGCAGGTGGTGTACCACACGACCGCACCGTTATGATTTTTCCACATAGCAATAATATTCACAAAACTGATTTCTCCATAATAAGAAATGTAATAATGTGTTTTATCACGGCTTGTTAGAATTTAATAATTCTTATACGTAACTAGAACTTAGGAAAATACACATTATTATACGGTCATGTAAAATATATTATCCGAAATAAAACAATAAATTCATTTCTAATCGGTATCGAAGAAACACTTACAATACATTTGAATTCTTATCGTTCCGTTTTATTTCCACCGTATAAAGTTTATGTAATGAAATACATTTATTAACAGTGAATTTTACTTTAAAATCGAAATCGCATGAAATGTTTTTCTAAATTTTCTGTACGGTTTTTTAGCAACAGAGTGTCGAATCACACTTGAAGTTAAAACTAATTATAAATAATATTTCTTTGAAAAAAAATGTCGATAGTTACTAGCCAATACTCAGGGAGGCAATAGAATGCAATCCATTTCGAGGTGAATATTGTTAGAAGTACTTATTATTATATATATACAAGTATATATATTATTATATATACTTATTTATTTTTGGATGGTTAAACAATACCACGTACAGGTACACACGAATGCATCGGGGAGAGACGATTATAATTTGCAGTTTACTAGGACACGATTAAACACTATAGTATTGTGCGTTAGAATTAGCGTGCTCGTTGTTATCACAATGTACAACAAAACGAAAACATTCGGCCGGTTATATCACTAAAATGCCTTGTGTACGGACAGTGTAGGGTCTCATTAGACCGTAATTCAACGTGTACATAAAATTATCCGGGAACTCCGTGACCAATGTTGTCATTAACAACTCTAATTTAAAGTCGCACGGAGTTATAAGTATGGTTATCTTTTGAGTGGTTTGGGTTTAATTTAGTTTTTTTTTGACCGGTAAAAACTTTTATCGAGATAAATATTAATTAAATGAAAAAAAAAACATGTTACTGACAGTAAAAAAATTAAAACAAAAAAAAAAAAAAAACAGTAATTTTTCTATTATACAGTATTCTATTTCCTCGAGCTATTATTTTTCTTGATTTTCACGTTTAATGTTCCCGAAACCCTTTCAATTACACTCTGTAGAGGACTCGAACACAAGCGCAATCGTGCACCTTGACTTTTCGTTTTAATAAATTAAGCAGACACATGCGATGTCGTGGATTTGCATGAACATTTATGTCCACAACAAAAATCCACGCACCATGTTACAAATAAACACTTGCACACACACACGCATATATATATATATATATATATATATGCGAGAGTGCACGGACAACATATTAATTTACGAGCGTGGAGGTGGAAAAAAAATTATTACTTCTAAATTAATGATAAAAAATGTCTGTACAATTTCGATTCGATAAATTTCTGGTACCTTACAGTTAATGTATTGTATGAAACAATGTGAAATATTTGTATTCCACTTGTCCAACACAATTATACAATCTTGTACATCATATAGAAATCTTCAACGTGTAATTCCAACGGACTTTATTTAGATATTGGATGTATACAACACAACAGACAACTCGAAAGTTTTATTTTGGAAATTGGTTTTGGTTGTTTTCCTTTTGAAAATTCCAATAATACGCATTTATGCATAATTACCTACTATTTAAATTAAAAATTTAATTATGTATATTTTCAGTTATGCTAATAACAAAAAAATAGTCATAGTGTATTTGAAATAATAAATAAGAATGAACGTTATTCCTGGAAATATTAAAACGATTATATTATATTTTCTTCGAAGATCGTGAACTTGTTAAGAAAAAAAAAAAAAATAAGTCTTCAAAAAAAGCTTTGTTTGTGTGCGTTTTACGTATTGAGAGTTCATATAGCAATAACACGTCGAGAGCACGAGACGAGCACGGGAAAACACGACGAAGACTGACGGAATTGAAAACGAATAATTCAGAGAGCAGAATCAAGATTTCGACCGTTTCCTCCCGGTGCCGAGGAAACGGAAAGGTTATTATTTTTCAGTATTATGATCAGACCGAAGAGAAACTCGTTTTTTTTTTTTTATTTAAGAAAACGTCAAAGTCCTAAATACACAATTGTACGCGATTAAATATTTTGATGCACTTCCATCGTCACAATCGCAATGCCGAAGACAATTTGTTGGGTGTATCATTCATGTGAGTGCGTGTGTGTGTGTTTTGTGTGATTCCGTTTTGAGTTGCATATATTATTATTAGACATAGCGTGCTTGGGGTGATTAGTTAGGTTTTGATTATTAGCGGGCACGAGCGTGTGAGGTGCAAGGCACAACCTTGCTCTGATGCCGCCACCCGCATACGCACACATACGTACACACATACGGTATGCCCACCATCCTTTACACACACATACTCCTCGCCACGAACTCGTATACACACGTACACAAACACACACGCGCACACACACACACACACACACACATTGTAATCATAATGTATGCATGCACAAAAGTTATTACCCGTTTTTCGTTGCTGCCGAACAGCCCGGACACGATAATTTCGAGGTTTGTTTTTCGCATTTCGGTGTGCTTAACACGCATCGGTGTACTACCGCAGTGGAACCTCACTGCATGACCGTATATAATATACGTATCCCGTATACCTATTGTACGAGAAGTTAAAAGTGGAAACTTATCTCCGTTTCCGAATCTGTTTCGTAACGATTTTTTCCGATGCCCGCTATCCTTTCGTACGTGACGATCCCGGAACCCATCGACATTATTTAACACGAGCAAAAAATATCTAATGCGTAAAAACACTTTTGAAATATACCGCGCAATTCGTTGTCTAAAGCCAACACTCACAGACAACTGATCTTTGTCTACTGAAAATCCGCGTTTCTCATAAGGTGTAACGTATCCCCCCTCTCCAAATAAGTTGGATTGATTAATCTCAAACGGAAAAAAGAAAGCTTATCGATTCATTGCGAAAAGTTTTTTTTCTCGCTTTGGTTTTGCGAACAAACACTGATCGAAAGTGCGTACATGTTACACGGTTTCGCCATTATTAGTATAATAATTACTATGCAACGTATTCCCGTGCAATCTGTTGCACGATGTGTTCGTTTCTCTGTTGTTGCTGTAGCTGAAACTTTAAACAACAATGATTACTTGCATTACTACACGGAAACTTACATTGGAGTAATGAGTATTTAGCTTTTTTTTTTTATTTTTTTAATAAAACCATAATTCTACACTCGACATACGTCTAAACCTTAACACATATTTTTGCTTGTAATTATTTCTGGAAACGACGGTTAGCTAACATATCAAAAGCGAGAATTGTCGAAAAGAAAAAGTTGATTTAGCTGAAGTTAGTCGACCCTAAAACGTAAAGGTGAAATTAAAAGTTTTTTTTTTTAAATAACTGAATATTTTATTTACCTCAAGTTCTAAAAAAGTTCTTAAGTTTTTCATTTGCACTTTTATCATCTGTAAACTTTTCAATTTTTTAATTCGTATTCCTATAGTAAACACGATTAAATAGATTTTAATTTTTATAATTGTTTTTAAAATTAACTACGATTAACTACCAAGACCTAGGTTGTTCTGCAATGATTTTCGAAACCAGTCAAGTTGGAAAGTTAACCAAATAAACTATTTAACCGAGTTAATTTATCTCGCACGCGTAGGATACACTATTGGTATTCAACATTTTACACTACGCCTATCGTTGGGTTATCCAGTGCTAAAACGAAATGCTCGAGCATTTGGAATACGAAATGTTTGTGTGTGTACATAAATGTAGGTACTTAGAAAAAATGCCATCGCGATTATACCGTTACGTTCGTAGAAACGCCATTCCCTGCGTGCATTACGCGTTTCGGTATGCGCGTAAAAACTGCATTGCACTGCAACACGTAAAATATTAATTTTAGGAAAACACCGTTTCACGCAGTTTTGCCGTGAGTATGTACGTGCACGGTCAATCCGGATTGTAACGAAGTGCACTGAAACAGCTCTTCGTTCTATTCGGCGATCCGCGTACGGTTTGAAGGGCTCGTTTCGGAGCGCGATATTTTCGCGGCAGAACTGCGACGCCGGTCGAGCGAACGGCCTAGATCGGTTGCAAAAGATAAATCCGTACGGTCGCGTGGAGCTGTACGGTGGTTCGACAAATCGGACATGTCTCTGGGAACGATTGCCAAGCGTAGCTTTCACGAGTTGCGATCTGACCGACCGACGTTCATTGAGACGGGAATGCACTCGAAGGCAGTGGCGTCATTTCAGTTTTCAATACAGGAGATCAAAAGTTTTGACCGGCCCAAATGAGTAAGAAAAAAAAAAAATCGCTGTACTTACATTTTACCAAATTATCGTTCCCACTTCACTTAATTTATGATTTAAATATTTTTTTCTCTTATCGTTACAACCCTTTTTATAAGTTAACAACATCGACTGCAAATGCGAGTATTATGAAGCAGATATATTCCAAAAACAATCGTACATTTATACCAATTAAAACTCTGTGAACTATTAAGACAATTTTTATTGATTAACCCGAACATTATTAGTCTATTAAAGGATATGTGACAATGATTTGTTAGTAGCGGTATAATATCATTTATGGAAATAATATGAAAATAGACATGTTTTCGCGTTAATAAAATACAATAATGATTAGACGACACCGGCATCGGCTCGTCGAACTGTTTTAAAAATCATACAGGGACAAACGTCCACCATGCCCCCGCTCAAAATTACGCCACCGCTCGTAGGGCGCATACGTGTGTCTCTGCTGTGCATGTGATCCCGGTCATCGGCCGGTATCTCATCGCGGGTAAGGATAAAAAACCACATCGGCAGCGAAATGCAGGAGCGGACGAACGCGTTTGCTACGCGTAATCGTGAGTACACGAATGACGTGCGTTCGAATCCGTATCGATGGGTTCGCGAGTCTTACGGGGACAAGACGTTGCACCGGAGGAAATGCCGGTTCTCGCGGGCAAAATGCGTCCGACGACGGTCTTTTTCCCGCTCAGGAGTTCGGTTGACGGCAATGGAGAAACAAAATGGTCTTCGTACGCAGTGGCGTATTTGAGGGGGTTGCGATGGGTGCAATTGCCCCCTCTCCTCGAGAATATTTTGAACAAGAAACAATTTATTTAACTAATGGGAATTTCATTAAGAAATTATATTATGAAAAAATTTGTATCAATGATAATAAACAGGTAAATATTGACATATATTTCATACTTAAAAAAAAAAATAAAAAATATGTAAGTATATGTTAGATTTTTTTTTTGTAAATATGTTGCTTTTTTATCATATTATTTTAATTTATTCATTTATACTAGCGCATAGACACAATATAATATTCATTATGTCCAAGCGAGTTTATGCGAGTGCTTGGGTAAACCCTTTTTAAATTTCTTACCCCCCTCCGGAGTTTAACTCTCGAATACGCCTCTGTTCGTACGCGCGACCGAACGATTTGTCAGACGATCACAACGTGACGGTTAGCGCGACAAAGATCGATCGATGTTCCCGTTTCGTCGTGTCCATTCCGATGCACTCGTTGTTATGTCCGCGGTGTCGTTCGGCGCACCGCGTTGACTATAATAGTTTGCGGCTTTATTTTTTTCGTCTCGTGTGCATTACACGAGTGCACGTTAAAAAAACAAATCCGTTTCTCCGTGCGTTTAACATCAGTACGAACATCGTTTTTTTTTTTTTTTTCGCGGAAAGATTTTTTTCCAACTGAACGATCATTTTAAACGTTTGTTTTTTTTTTTCATTTTTATTAGATTGCGAATTAATTTTCAATAGTCACGCAGTGCCGTGACCTTCGACCGCCGGGTCCTTAGCGGTACGCGTATCGGTACAACGATCGGAAAGCTTGTTTCATCTTCACACTCACCATCCATTCCCGTGAAATCCCATGTTAATTATGGTCTAGCGACTACATTTTGGAATCGATGACAGAATCGACTTCCGAATGGTCGTGTGAACGCACGGCAAACTTTAAGCTCGTAAACCCCGTACGTGTCCGCGGGCAAACAGGAAGTGGTACTCGTACGCGTATTCCCTAGCGTGCACGACTGACACGATGTTGTTCCATCGGCATTAGTCTAAGTTATATCGGCGCTCGCGTAAACCTGTACATAAAAATACACATTCGTACTCCTACTTTTCAGCGTAAAGCACAAACGATAATTGGACAACTATGGTATATTTTGTTCGCCTACACGACATGCACGATTATCATTGCTTTTGTACTCGTGTATAACTATTCCCACTTCGACCGCGAATTCTACCGGCTGGATGCAATACATCATTCCGTATCGACCAATGCAAATTTAACTACTCCAATTTCCAAGCCGACACGCTGTTCCTGTTTAAATACGTTAGACATTCTTGCAGACAATATTCATTTTAGGCGTTTTCACGTGTCAAAATCATGACTGATAACGAGCGAGTTAAACTTTCTGTTTGAATATCGTGCGTTATCATCACGGTATTTTATTCGATCTATGCTATATAAAAATATTGTTAACGGAAAAACAAAATAGAAAGGATTGCGTGTTATTCGCAACAACTAAAAATTCTGAAACCAAATCATCGATTCTGGTAGTAACATTTTACATTCCGAACGAAGCTGGGAATGCATTTTTAATGTACGTCCTCCAAACCCGTTAATTGCATTAGGTACGGATTGAATTATTTACCAGTCGGTCGTGTTTAAAATCGCACACAAGCGATTAAAATGAACAGTGACGATAAAACGTTAACGTTTTGATTAATATGATTATTTGTTTATCCGGAATAACTAGAAAATGTTTGGTTTTTGTTAAAACACACCGGCCGATTATCATGGTGGAACGGTTGTAATATTATGTTGAGTTTTCGTTAAACGACAGACGATTTCTAATTTTAACGATCAATTATTAGATCCCGAATGGATCATTACTGTTCCAAGGTGATCTGTAAAGTGGTAAGGAAAACGGTTCGCGCACACGTCGCAGACCATGAAACATAAATCCGTAAATGATTTTGTGGTCTGTTTTTAAACTTATTTCGAACGTCTAAACATATCCAAGGTTAACCATTCGCGCATCCGATAAATTCGTACGTTGTTTGAATTGCAATTTACGCGTGTGTGAATAAAAATCGCGTTCATGACTTTAGGCGGTGTACTTAAAATAATGATACGGTTAGAGAATAAATATTGTTCTGAAAAACCAATACTCCGCGCTTAAATATTTATCACAATAGCGTTTGCAGCTTTTCGGATCGTTTTAATCATGCACCATGATAACATGACCAAATGATAACATTTCGTAGAAAACAAAGGTACTCTGTCGTCGTCAGAACTTAACTTTGTGACAAACGTAGTGTTTTTGTAATAAATAAATATTGGTATATTTATTATGCATTACTGATTTCAAGTTAAAAATCAATTACATATAATTGTTATTGTTTTAACAGTCACGTTCGAAGTTAAAATGTAATTTTTTCATATTTTTTTTTTCTTGAAGATTTATTAAAAATTAAAAAATAACAATGGAATGTTCTATGTATTGATTATAACGTTTTTAACTGCCTGATTATCGCATTGAATCATCAACAGTGTTTATACTTATCTAGATGAATTATGTTGATAGTTATTTATTTAAATTTTGTCGTGTCTAGATAAATAGTTTCGAAATATCTAAACATTTTTTCATTTTTTTCATTCTTTTATTTCTTCGTAATAATATTTACATTTAAAATTAATATTTAAATTGATACCTATTCTCTATTAGCAATAGCTTGTGGTGAGAGTAGGGAATCTGTTACAATATTAAATAATATTTATTTATCATTAATAATTTATCTTAGATGAATATTTTACTAACCTAGATAAATTTCGATAACCAGAATTGTGCAAATTAATTAATTAAATTTTAATTTTATCAATTAGTTTATTAATTCAATCAAAGTTCACTTTGTAAAACGTAAATAATACTATTTACAAATATGTATTTATATGTATAATGTTCTTTCTTATTACATACCGCTACAATGTTTTTTGTTTATAAAATTTATTTTTATTTGATAGAAACTTAAAATGTGCTATTCTAAGAATGAGCACTGGCAGTTATCGGCCTATTAATTACTATTAATATTTGCCTTAAGAGTTATGGATCAAATTTAATGTCATATAGTTAATATTTAATTTATAGTTTAACTATTTGTAATTATAACTATGACATAATTGCTATATGATAATTGTTATTATTACAGCACTATTTATGTTAAATTCAATTCCAAAAATATTTTATTCATTTTTGCGTTAATAAATAATAATTTAGAAATCTTAAAAAATGATTTAATATATTTATCTGTATTTGAGCTATATATATATTTACTATAATACCGTAAGACAAAAGCAAATAAAATAACAATAATAAAGAACTATAATTTTAAGTTTGCAATCATTAAAAAATTGTACCTTTTTTATGTAGATAAAAAAATTCTTTATCTTTGTTTAGGTCAATATAAATCAAGTTATCTATTATCTTTATCTAGATATAATTGAGTTGCATCATCTTCATCATTGTCAAGATAAAAATATACTTAACTAATTATAAACTGTAATTTGTTAAGACAATTTGGTCTTATAATACTCGTATCTCGTATTTTAGATGTGTTCTAGCAAATCGAAAATGTAGCCCTGATTTTAGAATTGATTAAATCACACAAAAATCTTTACATCTCATTGAATATCAAATATTTTTTAATATTTTATAAATTATAACAAATATGGTTTTATTATAGCTAATTTACAAAATTAAGTATTCATTTATTTATTTTTTTCTTAATATTTATTATTATTTATTTATTATGACTACCTACACTAGTATTCGATACCTAATTTTTTTTTTTTTTGTCGATTGAATATGATTTCTACATATTTTTATAAGTGATTAAACCGATGAGAAAATAATGTTATTCTAATTGTTATTTGATATTTTCCAATGCTTTTATAGTAAACAATATATGTATAACGTCGGTTGAATGATTTGTCATACGATTCGGTGGGAATCGTTAAAAATTATTTTTAACTCGTGCAGCTTTACGATATGAAAAAGATTATCCCGGGAGACGGAACCGAACAGTTAAGCCAGTGAAAATATTCAAAGAAATCTGTGTGACATTTAACAAGACCGCATGATGTCGTTTTAATTCACTTCCCGTAAATATTCGGGAAAGGCGTTCATCTACACATGATACACATTTCATTAATGAAAGTCACTTCCGGCAAAAACTAGCCGTTGTACACTTAGTTCTTCTTGTACAGCAATTTTTACCGCATTACCAGTTACTTCGATGTGAACCATGGTAATCAAACAAACCTGTATATGTGCACGGTCGTATATGTATGTGTGTGTGTGTGTGTGTGTGTGTGTGTGTGTGAGTGTGTGTATGTGTCGACACTTCCTCCAACTTATATCATTATATTTTTTCGAATTTTCTTCTCCTCGTTCTGTTCCTGTTTCCCCTGTATTTTCGTACACGAGAATATTATCATTAGAAAACGTGTTGTAATCATACGATACGATTCACATACAACAATTGTATACATGCGCATTGACAATCGTAATCACTGAGGTTCAGTGGCGGCAGTAGCGGCTTTAATGAATATACTATGATATATTGTACACGTAGTAACTCATCATTCATAATAGGTCTAATGATCAAATGTATATTCACCTGTGTGGTTGAGAAGTGTATTTGTATTTGTGTGTGTGTGTGTGAGTGTGTGTGTGAGTATATGGCACGTGCGTGTGTTTTCGTATGTGTAATTATATAATTGTTGCTTTTACAGAAACCGAATAAGTTATATACAGACGAATTTACGATATATCTAGCCGATCCATCGATATGATCAATAAGTTTCGAAACACAACCACACACACTCGTATAGGTCCATCCAGGTTAACATACCGTACCTAATCAACATAATCTGAAACATTCGCGTTTGTGGTTTAATAATTTCTCTGTTAACCAATATCATCATAATCTATGTTCTATAATTTACCTTGTCTACCACACACACGACCCTCGTAACAATCGCCTAAACCAACCCGAATGTTTTGGGATCTATTCAATGAAGTCTAATCAATTTACTCGGACGTATTGCGAAAGGATCGAAGAACTTTGTACTAAAATGCAGTGCAACGATTAAAGTAGTAACTCGATTTTCGGTACTTTTGAAATATTTGCACCGTTTGATAGAGCGTTGTTTTCTATATCTAAATTGCGGTGTCTAATAAAATATGTAACACATCTAGTATCTTATACGCTGCGGTCAAACCCACTAATCGTGGCACTTAGGCGGTTGCGTAATTTGAGCACTAATAATAATCATTGAATCAAAGAAATAATAATATCGATCCGTAGACAACTCGGACAATAATCTCATATAACGAGATGAAAAATTATATTTAATCAAATTAATAAAACAGAATAATATTCAACGAATGCCGTTCGATTTGAATGTCCTGAGTTTGTATTGAAACGAATTATATTTAACTGTCTTATTAGACACGCATTTTATACAATTATTTAAAAACTCTCGAAGAGTTTTGGATGGGTCAATAAAATATCAAGTCGTTCTTTAGTTGATGGAACATTTTGTTAAATAGCATCTCTATTTGTGAATTTCTTTTTCATTTTTTTTATGTATTTTCAAAAATGTTTTACGTACATTTATCAGACTTCAAACGAACGCAAAAGTTCATTATTGGAGTTGATTTAATTGAGACGATTTCTAAATTGAAATTGCTTTTAATGAAACCATTATCATCGATAACAATTAAAAAAATTTGACAATTAAAAATAATCGTTTGTTATTAAACGTTTGCCTTGAAATGTACCATCAATGCACGCACGTTACCGCATATTAGAAATCCGAATTTGAAATGCAAGGTCTTCTTGGTGTTAGGTGTTTACACTTTAATAGGCATACACTTATAATTTGTTACACGTTCTGATAAATGTACGAAGTTTGGTTTTCTCAAAACAGCCACTCGTTCGCCATCGAAACATCTTGAGCTCATACTTATTATTTTAACATTTGGATATTCATTAATAAATGTTACAATAATATGCTGTAGTAAAATATATAGATTTAATTGGGACTGTAATTACACGATAGTATATCTTTGGTCATGAATATTTCTGTAATTATATCCGTGCGTATGAATATTGTAATGTTATGAATAAATTAAATAATTATCTACTGTTAGTTTTCGGAATGAAAAATATGGTTTCGAGTTAACAAGTTCGACTCGTTTCATTTAATCACGCATTATTAGCTGTGCTCAATAGCTATTAAAGAATATTTCAATCGCATTCCTAACAGCCGTAGATAAACGTGTGCATTAATTACCTTTTTGCAACCTTGTTAATTACAAGTATGAATGCTGTTATTTTTTCCTGTTAGTTACTTATCTTAAATTTATAATTTTTATATAATCAATTTGATTTTTTTCAATAAGTTCTACTTGATTTAATCCGAAATCTTGTTCTTAATAAAAAACATTAGATTAAAAGCATTATTTGTTCCATCAAACTAAATATTTAGACCTGAAAACTTTAAATCCTTGCAGTTTATAACATACATTTTTCAATTTTTTAATTTAAACCTATAGACTATTACATTGTTATACTATAATTGTTTTGTTGCAGAAAGACGGCAACACTTAAATAGACGCAAGTGTATGATTTTAGTATTTAAATTAATATAGTTCGAATTGATTTCCACAAAAGTTCCTTGATTGATTTTTTTGGAAATTATTGGGCGTTTTGAGGCCAGAATGAATAATTTTATGTCTGCACGAGTTAAGATCCTATAGAATGAACATTTTATTTTTACATTTTATTTGTATGTTTTAAATTAAAACTCTACCCTACCAAACTGTATTATGGTAATAAATTTATTGAATACAAAAGGGCTCGGTAATCTAAAATTAGTTTATTTAAAAGACGTACATTTTTTGTTTTTAAAATTATTCGTGTTTGAGCATAATACATTTTAGATTCTGAACAGAGTGAAGAATGTATTGATTTTACAATGATGTGTGTTTTTTTTTTTTTTTTTTTTTTTTTTGACACGATTTGGGGCAGTAAAAATGCTTCGATTGCCTTATGAAGCAACTTTTCTGAAAGGAAAGTGAATCTATTTGGTACTTTGGGGGGTCAAAAGTTAAAAATTTCCAATATTTTTTAAATGCGACGGGAAAAACCATAAAAAAATTTGGGAAAAAACGGCAGTTTTTACGCAAAACCAGTTTTCAACATAATCAAATTTTTTATTTTGCTATAACTCAAAAACTAATCAATGTAAATACTTGAAATTTTCACCAAATGTTAAGATTAGCGTTCTCTATACACCATAAAATTTTCAAAGTATTTTGACTTTTATTAAGCTATTTATAGACGATTGAAATTTTCAATTTTTTTAAGTATTTTTTTTTTAAATAACGATAAAATTTTTTTGGCTGCCCAGAATATCTTGAAAATGTAATACAAGGTTTCTTATAAGTTGTTCCTTAACTGATAAAAAAAAATCTAAAATCGTAAGTCACAATTTTTTTTTATAAGTGCTCAAAGTTCCAATTTATACGAAATATGTAAAAATCATGATAATTTGCAAGTTATTTTGTAGATAAAAATTCATAAATTTTTTTGTGTTCATACTTAAGGTTCAAAATTTTAACACTAGGTTATCTATAAGCTACTCTTCAAAAATCTTTTATGACTGTTTGAAATTTAAATATTTACGAAATTGCATAAAATAGCGATTTATTCTCAAACGATTTTAAATATTTTTTATAATTCAAAAAGTATAAGTCGCAGATTTTTGAAATTTCTACCAGCTGTTTAGATTGGTATATCCTTTATGTCATATTTTTTTCAAAATATTATATTGATTTTTAAGCCACTTATAGGCATTTAAAATATTCGATTTTTTTAAATTTTTTTTTTATAATCGGTGATAAAAAAAATTTGGCTCGTACAAAATACTTGAAAATTTAATCGAAGATTCCACAGAAGTAGTTCTTAATGTCATGCAAAAATTATTAAAATCCATAGGCACAATTTTTTTTTATAAGCGTTTGAACATCGAATATTGACATAAAATTACATGTAAAATATAATATAATGTAGAATGTTCTAGACTGACAAATGATATCAGTTTTTTTAAAATGCCCTAACTCAAAAACGAAAAACCGCAACAACTTGAAATTTTCACCAAATTTTTATATTGACGTTCTCTATACATGGTTAAAATTTCAAAGTATTTTGACATATTTTGACTTATTTATAGACAATTTAAATTTTCGGTTTTTCTAAATTTATCGTTTAAAAATAAAATATACTTATATAATATTTATAAATAACATTGTATTATATTCTAGACTAACATATCATCTCCGTTCAGAATCGTTTTTCGTATACAATGATACCTATCATTGAATTCAAATTTAACAAATCCATTATAATGACCTATCCTATGAAGAGTCGCACTCCACCCCCAAGTGTACAGCAGAGCGAGGCCCATCCGGTTTTTTTTAATATATTTTTAATATTTGTATTTTTTAAAGATAATTGTTCACGAATAATTTGTATGGATGCAACAATTAATATAATTGACAATCGTTTTCGGACAGGTGATTTGCGAAAATTATATTTTTCTGTATAAAATTTAAAATATTTCAATATTTGGTTGTTGAATAAAGTTGTTATACCTAAGTTTGTAATCAAAAAATATGCGAAGAATAAAAAACCTAACTAAATTAAACTATTTAAATAAATGAAAATAAATATGTAAATATGCTATTTGCCAATAATTTATTTGAAGGACGTTTTGCACTTTTTGACTATTCAATGAGAAATTTAAGAAATCAAGTTGTTCAGATATTTTCTACACAGACAGTTGTAATTCGTTCAATATTTAAAACGTAAAAACTTTAATCGAATGTAGAAAGCAGAACATAACCAAGGGCACTGATAGAAAACGTTCATCCTCAACATCAAAGCAAGGACAAAAGTTTTTTCGAATACGATATGAATATTAAAAAAAAAAAACTAGATTTGAACTTGACTTTTTCATGAAACCAATCATAAAATCACTGAAGTTTCATATGTAGTTGTTTTAGAAATAGCAAAAAAAAAAAAAAAAACACATACAATAGATGAATCTTTAATCATGTGCCCTTAAAATGGTAGAAATAGTATTGGAAATGAATTAGAAAAACTGCTTGCTTCAATTTCATTATCAAATAACACTATTCCAAGACGAATTGATAACATGATAATTGATAGTAAAAATCAAGTAGTCCAGAAGATTAAGTCTGCTGTATTTGGCCTATTTCCAATTTAACTTTATGAATCAACAGACCGTAACATCATGTGCACAATCACTGTGTGTGATTTTCGAGGTAACGTGTTCATTCTGATTTATTAAAAAAATAATTTATTTTTCGTTTTAGACTTGTAACCACCACTAAGGCCACAGATAATAATTTAGAAATACTCACATCGTTTTTTGAAACAGAAAATCTGTCATGGAACAACTTCTATGGATGTTGTACAGATATGACACTTATGATGGGTTCAAGATCTAAATTCCAAGTTAATGTGAAAAATCGATCTCCAAATGTAAATATTGCATGATTAATCAGCTAGCTTCAAAAACGCACCATATTTTATTGGTCACAGTTTTAGATCAAATTATAAAAATTATAAATTTTATTAAAGTAGGTACCCAGACTTCACTATTTTCCAAACAGTGATGTACCGATATTGATGCCGGTTATTGTATGCTTATTTTTCATATAAATGTTTGATGGCCATCAAAAGGAAATTTAACATAACGAGTGTTTGAGCTTAGAGATGAATTCAAATTATTTTTTGAAGAACATAAAGAAACTGAATTTTACAATTAGTTAAGTGATAAAGATTGGATTACACGTATTGCATATTTAGTTGATATATTTGAGAAGCTTAATAAACTTAATGTTCAAATGCAAAAAAACTTTAAAAATACAATCGAATATGCAGAATCTTTAAATACTTTCAAGAAAACATTACAAAATTGGAAAAGAAATATTAAACTAAATAACTGTGCAATGTTTGGAGAACTTTCTTCAGTTTTTAGTACCAACAATGACGATGAAACATTGCTTGAATCAATAAATACTGAAATATTTCAGCATTTAACTGCCCTAGAGAACGAATTTACACGACAATTTTCAGAATTCAATGGAGATGAATTGAACTTAGTGAGAAACCCATTTGGATTGTCAGTTAAAAAAGTTCCGGATAAATTTTTGAAGCTTAAGGCGGATTCAAGTGCAAAATACGTATTTGATGAAATATCTTTGACAATATTCTGGCCATTAATGATCAACTCTTATCCAAAAGTGACAGAAAAAGCTCTCCATGCATTAATCCTATTTGAATCTACTTATCTTTGTACGAGTACGTCTCGTAAGTCTGGTTTTTCCATAATTTTGCAAATTAAAATAAACAAATAAATCGGTTGGAAGTAGAAAATGATATACGTTGCGCGTTATCAAAAATATTCCCATGGATTATGGACATGGTAAAAAAAAAAAATAATCTCGAATTTCTCATTAAAACTATTAATTATAATATTTAATATAAAAATGTATTCAAAAATAGAAAAAATTATATTGAGTTGATTTATATTTCATAATTAGTTTTTAAAAATATAATCAAATGTATGTCATTATGATTATTTGTATAATTTATAGTTATTTTTTTTTATCACTAAAACGAAAAAAAGGGTATTATTAAGGAAGGAGGGGGGCTATGATTTTCGAAAATTTACAAAAGGGGTTAGAATAAAAAGGTTAGGAATTACTGATCTAGAACTATTATATGATTTCCTAAGAAAACTCATGGTAATTATTAAAACCAAATGTTAATAACGAAATAAATTTTTGATTTATTTTATAATTTTTTTAATTTTGACCTTTAGAAATTGTTGGTATTGTTGCTAAATTATAATTGATCGTTTGACGTCGATTTCAACAATGGTTAATTTGTCTAAAGAAACGTACACGTTATTCCACAACATATTTTAAATTGATAAATAAAATAACGATTCTATCTCAGAAAAAAAAATCAAATAAATCTCAACTTCACTTTTACCTTACTCAAATATTGTGCCATTGAATAAAGTTTTCAGATCAATATAATCTTGAATTATAAATTTCGAATCTGCTCCCTTCATCACTTCTTTCCAAGCCCCGAATTTTCGCTTCGTCCGCTATAACACAATGTTTTATAATATTAATTAATAATGCTTGATTTTCGCCACTCATAAATATCGAAGATTGTTTTTTCCGTACACTACAGGTTCCGATCATCGAGAGCTTTTAACAATCTTATCAACGGACAACTTGTGATTCTACGATTGATTTCTTTGTACGAAAGAAGAAAACCAAGTGTGTCAAAAATTAGAATCTGATAAGTTGAATAACCAATTGTAACATCGCGCGGAATCACGTCTTGACCTGCAGTAGCAACAATCATTTGTTGGACTACTGTTTCGGTATTATTCTCCGCAAATTTCTAATGACTCGAAAACATTTACAGTACAGCCTATTCGAGAATTAAATTGGCGGCGGTATCACGTGCAAAACGGACTATTATATGATCGTATTTTATTGTACTGCAGCCGGGTGTTCTGATAATCGGTCGTAACACTATTAGACGAACACGTCGGTTTTCGATGGACGAGCGGACGTGTGACGGGGATGGAGGCGACGGGAAAAGCAGGAATAATGTGTAATTTGTACAATAATTTTCGTAAGAGGTCAACGCAATCGTTTCCGGTATACGGTGACCGCACCACCGGTCACGTTACCGATTCAAAAGAGAATCGGAAAACAATAATAGTAATAATCATAATAATAATAATAGTGATAGTTATAGTAATAGTAATAAAATATATAATAAACGGCGACCGCAAAACGTTTTGACGTAGGTACGTTTCGTAATAGTCGGCTGTGTGTGGGGTCGCGGAGGAATTGCTCACGTACGCGAACACGCGGACCAATACGCGGTGGATGGGCGACCGTACAAAAGGGCGAATTAAACGGTCATCATATTTTAATGTACGGTCGAATGTTCTATTTAACGGATTTGACGGTTCTTTGGAGGGGGAAAAAAATTCTTCAAACATAATTGCAATACATTTTTTTCCATAACCGTTGTTTCCGAAAGTTAATTTAACAATACAAGTTGTTAACGTACGTCCAAGATAATACGTAACACGCCTAAGAGTAACGTGCAATTATCGCGTCCATATTCATTACAATATCTGTTAATGTCACCCGGTAACGGATAAAAAAAAATGATAATTAATTCTACGCGTGTTGGTAGGTGCATTATGTGTATACAATACGTAGCTTATAATTTTTTATTTGTATTATTCTTCTTTTTTTTGTCGAACAATCTTCTAAATGTTCACCATTATTCAGAGAATTAAAAATGTCATTTGTTACGTTTACGGCGTGCTAGAGTCTACGAGGAGCACAGCGCTGTAAGCAGCTTGTTGTTTTCGGAAACTTAATCCGCCGTACTTTCGAAAGCATCGCAGTACAAATATTGTCGTAACATTGTAAAAATCAATTCGTCAAATATAAACGTATTTTAACGAAAATGTCACGGTTCCGTAAAAAATTCATTATGCAGTTTCGATAAATAGAAGTTCGTTAAACAAAGCCTCGACTGTATATTTACAATGATGAGCGGTTTCAGCGGACGGACGAGGTGTACGTAACTCGTACAGTGCGTGTAGTCCGAGGGAAATCAGGTCGGGCTATTAGAACTCATCTAATACAGTGCACGAGATAGAGAGAAATGGAAAAGTACGCGAGATGATATAAAAAAAAAAAAAGTCTATTACATATAAATAAGTGTGCGTGTGTGAGTAAGTTAAATATAGCAAATAAGACCGGACATCTATATCTTTTCTATTCATGTGTAATTTATCGGAGCCCCCAAACAACGGTATCTCACGACTTCACGATCTCCATTACTCGTTCGCTCACGAGCAAATTTCCGACGGGTATTAACCATTGTTTCACGTCAACCGAGTATAAAAATCCATGTACGTAATGCACACATACACACAAACACACACATATATATACAATATTATATACGTACGCGTGTGTACAAATTCAGACGGTTGTTTTTATCCACGAGTTTATACTCTCTTTTATACATTTCTTTCTCTTTCTCTCTCTCTCTCCCTATCGCTCTTTATTTTCCTGCTTCAAGTCGCCGTCGTCATCGTTATTTTTTTTACGCACACACAAAATTAAAATCGTGTGTAAAGACGCGAGCGCGCGCGCGTATACACCGCACTAATTCTTGGCAGACCGTGACTCCGTGTATGAGTGTATATTTTAATTTTCCCACATGTCTTTACGGCGGTCACCGATAACAACCGTCTCAAACGTGTAAAGCTCTCCTCCCGTTGGAATCCTCGTTTCTGACACACTTCCACTTCAAGAATTACACTGAAATTAAATTACTTCGCTTTGAGATGAAAATATAAGAATAAAAATGAAAATTAAATGTAAAAGTGATGTAGTATTATGTGTTAATACCATGACAGTAATTTGTCAAGATTGTACCTTAAAAATGAAAATAAAAATCAACTAATAAATTCAGTCTATTAAAATGACATTCAAGCATTACTGCTTAGCGATCTTAAGAATACATCATCTTTTACGATTATAAAGAACAATCAATAATCTTCGATCAAAATATATCGAAACCAATCGTTTCAAATCATAAAAAAAGGCATCGAAAACTATAGAGTTGTAGACAAATTTAATATACCCTGAAAAACAATAGATAGTTTTTGTGAAAAAGATAACTCGGCTAAAAAATATTTGTACCTAAGTTCATAAGTTAGCCCCAGTATCCAACCATTTTAACGTACTAGATGTATTTAAAATAATTTTAATCTTTATTGTACCTGCATAATTTACCATAAAACAATATTGATAACTACAAGGATTCGAATGTAATTTCGTAGACTAAACACACAACGGTAAATTAATTTCCTGAACCGTTTGAGAAACTGTTAGAGTGATGACATGTCGATCGAACGCTATCCGTTTCTGAAGATCTGTAAAAGAGATTCTGTAGACAACGTAGGTTATAATTATGCTTCCGTTCTAATAATAAGGTTCAATTGAAAATACTCTAAATGTTGTCTTAATATTATAAGTGTAATAAACTATGAAAAAGTGGAAAACGGTTCTAAGGTTGTAACAGCCATGAGTTGAACATTACATGTTTTTATGACAATATGTAACATTATAATTTATACGCGTGGTGGGCGGTGGTATATTAGGAAGGTAAATATAACACAATACAATTCGAGACGGTAAAGATATTAAGAAAAAAAAAAGAAACATAACTGGGAAAATAATACACTTATGTGTTTGAAATAAAAAAAATTAAATAAAAAAATAAATAAATAGATAAAAAGAGTGCATATAATTTAATAATAACAATAATTGCGTATGCAGATCGCATACGCGTCTGAAATCATACATGGTTTCGGAGGAGGAGGGGGAGGAAGGGTCGATACATAGTCGGTGGTAATAACACGGTTGCTCGGGTTTCGCCTTCCTAATAACAATTCATGGTCTCGGTAGTGTGCGCCTATTATCATAAAACCGACGTACGTGCGTACTACTAATAAGTTATGCGCGCGCGGGTGTGCGTTCGTTCGAACGAACAAAACGATTTCTTCGAGCTGATAGTGACGTTTTAATTTTGTACCCCGTATGATTACAGTGCACACACGGCTCCGGTACGGTGTGCGAACGGATACGCTGGACAACGTGTTTGCGTGTGTGTATATCGCAGTGGCGTACGAGGAGGAAAAACAAAAATTAAAAAAAAAAAAACACACAAACGAACAAACAAATAAATAAATAATGTACGAGAAAAACGATGGATCGTAACAAATAATAACACGGAGTTGATGATATCGCGAGGGAAACAACTGGTGAAAAGAACCGGGATAGGGTTGATGGGGGGGGGGGGGGGGGGGAAGACAAATTTATTCATAAATGCGCGTTCGCAGGCCGATTTTCGCCAAGGCAAATTGACCGTGTCCGTTCAGCAGCAGTCGTAGCGATTATGGTGTGGTGGTGGTGGTGGTGTCTCGGAACGACCGGTGGTCCAAGAGTTGTTGCTGCTAGTGTTCTACATGCACTTGCGCGTACCATACGGCGATTGTTACGCCTAGACAGCACCCGCGTAAACCGGTCCTCCGTGTGTCCGCAGTGCACGTCGACGGGATATAAGTAGATCCTTCGTAAAAATCACCGCACCCTCGTAATTGTTAGACAGTTATCATGTCCGCGAGACCGACAATAGTCGACGTTCCCGTTCCCGACTGAACTCGTATCGATTTATTTGATATTTTCGTGCCATCACTTGTTCTAAACGTTTATTTACCGAATCCACGCGTGTATATACTTATATATATATATAACTATATACATCAACGCTACACAACATTTGTACATAATGTTTGATTCCCAACTGTTTCAGTAATGTGATTTGCGAAAATCCTATGCAAATTATATAACTCAATCGATCCATCGAACCAATGTATACGTTTACCAAAAAACAAAATAAATTGGGTTTCTTTTTTCTTTTTTTTTTCGCATCAAAAGCGAAAAACCTGTGCGAAATAATGAAGAATAATTTTAAAAACAGAATTATAAAACCAATTAAACTTGTCACTCGTTACTTACAATGGTTTTGTATAACAGTCGAACATGGTTAATTCAAAGTTGAAGGGACAGGAAAAATAGTTCGAGTTATCTAAATAAAATTTCAAAATACATTGCATGTATTTTTTTAAATATATATACTATTTAAATATTATGCAAAAAAGATATTCTTAAACAAAATTTAAGAAAATTTTTTGAAAAAGATAATTGTTTTTGTTTGAATTCTGTTGTTGATCGTAACATAAGCAGTGATTCTAATTTATTTAAAGCTTCGAAAAATTCATCACTGACCTCTGGTTTGCTTTCGAAATCGCCTCGATTCGTTATAATGCATGTGTACATACATAATACGTATAATATGTATTAAATATACAATATACATAGGTACATGATTGAAATATTATCATTTTATGTTATTACAAAACTCGAAACTTCGAGTGATTCACGAAAATATTCGAGTTAAACATGATTTGTTTTTCGTTATTTAAATATGAAATACTAGGGACCGGGGAAAAAGTTTGAGGTATCGACGATTTCGAGTTAACCTATTTCGTCCTGTATTATATAATAACGAATTCGTTGCACGGGTACCTATAAATATTTGATTAAAATTGGTTTTTTTTTTTTTTTATAAATAATTTACATAGTATTACGTATAATTGATTATTGTCTTCATTAAAAAAAAGTTTAACGTTTTATTACTAGTCTTATATTATTTTCAATTTTTCATTCGTACTAAAATCCTATTTCGTCCGTGTAAATATTATATATGTTTACATATATATGAGATCATGGAACACAATGTTTTGCTAATCTATTAGCATATTCAATTCCATGTAAGTATTAAAATAAATGAATATAACATATGACGATAAATATTTATGTTCCCGAATAAATTATCAGGCGTGTGTAGTTAACATCCATATATTTATAAATTTACTTATACAAAATAAATATTCTAGTTTCGTGTATATTTATTTTTCTGTTTTACATACGTATCCTTACGTAATTTGATGTTTATTTCTTTCGGTTAACACATTTTTGATCTATATTTGGTCGATTGTTTTTCCTCAAATAATATAATGTAAAATAATTACAATATTAAATACTGTTCAGTACGTATTTATGTGTATAATTTTTTATTTTTATTCAATTTATATAATTTACGCTAATATAGCTTCGAACCATAATACCTATAGTTATAAAAATTAAAAGTTTGTCATAATCAGTTTTATTCTATAGATTTTTAAATTTCTCGGTAAATTATAAATAATTTTTACCGACACTCTCCTTTTTTTTATTTTTCGATCTATAGCAATCTTAACGAAACATTATTTTTTAATACTAAGCCGATTAATCATTTTACATCGATAAAATATTTAATAAAAATAAAATTTATTGTAACAAATATTTTACCTGTTTTTTTTTCTGATATCTTGTATTATTATAATATTTCCGATTTTAGTTTAACTATTAAATATTATTACATGGTACCTTTTAGTTTTAAATGTTTTAAATTGACTATTAAAACTATATCACATTTATCTAAACAAATTTACATTATCTCGAAAAACAAAAAAAACTTATTTGTTTGAAAATTCGAAATAAATCTAAACAAACAAGAAACAGTTTAATACAATTCTTCCGAAATGTTAAAAAATAGTTTTTAATCTTGCAGTTTTCAAATTATTATTTTTTTTTTTTTTTACAACCAATAACTCAACTTAATATACAATTGTAGGTATTACAGTTAATTTATAGTCGTGATTATTATCTAGGCGTGTTTAACATTTACTTGAAAATTTATTTCACAATCGAATATTAGAAAAGATTAAAGTAATGGTGGTATTATCAAATATAGTATCAATGGCTTATGGATGAAAACAAACGGATATTTTCCCTCTTTATAAGATTTCCTTCAAGGAAACTAAGCTTGGATTTATCGACTTAACTCTCTTGTCTTTGTCATAAATATGACCCTATAAAATGTACAGTAACGGAAAAATTAAATTACGACAGAATTTGATGTTAAAACTCGTAATACGAGATATAATATGGCCGTACCTATATCATGTCCAAAGCATTATTTGTGATAAATTACCAATACCCATATGGTCTCATCGTTTAGCGAAAAAATTTTTGTCGTTTTTGATAACATTTCATCGCGCTAATAAATATCAAAACAAAATTATTATATTTTTGTCACTTATCAACGTATAATAATGTTCAATACACCAGTTAATTTTTTAACAGAAAATGATAATGAAATGATTATACATTATTATTGACCAAAGTGGACTTTTCAACTTTGTATGTGTTCCGTTCATTGAAAAAAAAATGTAGGTGCATTGTATACATTTAAACACAAAAACACAATTATACGAAATTATTAGAACACCCAACACGAAATATAACAAAATATTTATTGTTCGCTTGCTAATAATGTTATCGTTTATAGTTATTTTTGAGCCATGGCATATATATTCATATTTAATAATAAAATGTTTTAAAATGTAATACAAAATAAGTAACCAGTAATATAAATATAAATTAGTGAACAAATACAAATACAAAATATTTACAAAACTTTAAATTATTATAAGATATAGAATACATTTTATACTAATTAAAAAATAAAAAATTGAATTAAAATTAAAAATTAAGAAATTATATACACTCGTAAATTAATATACAAATAAATAAATAAATAAATAGTTGTAAATTAATAAATCCATAGCCAGAAGTATTATTATAATTGTAATTTTTGGAATTATAAATTGATCGTCACGTACATCCAAAGTCAATAAAATTGCTACTTTAGATTTTGGACCAGGTTAAGCATTTATTTATTTCTATGTATGAACTAATTGTTTATTTATTTATATATTAGTTGTATACTAATACTATTGAAGAAATTACACATGAAATTCGTGTAATATTTGTCAATAAACTTAAATCAATAAAAACTTGTACATGCTATTCAATATTCTTTTTGAAATTAAGTGTATTATTAATTTCTTTTCAATTCTTAATCTATAATTATACCTATTTTGACATTGTATACGTTTTTCACAAATACACCTCTTTTTATTTATTTTTATTTTTTAAATCAAAATTATATGGTTTTCTCATAAGCATAATCTCAAAACAATAAATTTCATTCTCTAGGCGGTTGATGTAGAAACTATTTAAACACTCAAAACTGTTGTTGAATATCTCTTCTATGTAGTACTTAACTGTTTATAACCCACGAACAGACATGTGAAATCAAAAACGTTCCATCATGCCCAACCACATAAACTGACATCGACAATTATGTTGTTTCAATTTCATGTCTGGTCATTCATTTTAGCCGCTCTGAACGTGTTTAAGCAATTGAAATTGCACATTTTGTAATGTGTTTAATAATTTTTAATCTTGAATTGCATTTGATAAGAAAAAAAAAAAAAAAATTTCATACTTTATTGTTTTTGTATAATCTTTAAAAACAATTAAAATTAAAATCATTCAAGAACAACTAAAATGTATTGTAATAAGTTATTGTTTTCATACGGCAATTTATCGAATGCATTTGATGTAGATACAACGTATGATAGAGGTACACGTATTGCATGTAATTTACGTCGAATTATTTTAATCGAAAATATTATATCTACGATTGAATCGTATCTATACAGTTCATTTGATCATTCAATCGATCAATTTATTATCATGTGCATTATGCATTTACGAAACATCTAATTGTTATTCGTTTTCACGGTGCACACACTGTTTGTTAAGAACACACACAATGTTCATAGAGAGCACGGAGAACTCAATAAATCATTTGAGCCAGGAGCTATTCGCAAACAAGCGATGGTAATATTTACGTTCATTATTCGCTAAACAATGTTGTATTACGATAAAAATCTTAGATAATATATTAAATCTCGACTAATTGTTCGATTTATTACTCCCCTTTAAACTTTTAACGGTTTCATAACTTTTTTCCTTTCGAATCGTTAAGAAGTTTTTATCATAGATAACGAACACTGGGTTTCCGAACCGTAAGAGTCGTTCAAACGAGACTTTTTTATTATCATTATTATGCTTTTAGTCTTTGGGAGATGGATCGTATAGGAATACAATCGAATTTATTTCAACTTTAGACGTTTTAATTAATCCCTATTCACGCACAACAATACCGATAACATCTTACATTCGTACGTCGCGCACTGCGACAAAAGTATGACGGGCTTGGGCGTATTTTCCAACGGCACACGGTTGATTTCGTAAGACAACGCGTGTCTTGACCGTACCGACGTTTGAATACGACCGCTAATTCTCTTGGCGCGTAACAATGTCGTTGTCGTGCCGCACCCCGATGACCGCTGGACACTCGCCTTTTTGGACTATCAAGGAATCACGTCGCGGGAGTACGCCCCCGCACGTTTTCGCGTTTGCCCGCGCGAGTAGCCGAACGATACGAAAAATATCCGTTCGAAGCCGTCGCCACGGGACCGGCAGATGGAACCGCGAGCCGTGTACGTTTCTTCGAGGAATTCTCCGTTCTTCCGTCTGCCCGGAGTCTCGTTTCCGGCACGTCCCCCGACCGAAATGCCCGTGAAAGTTGTACCTCGACGTGTGCCGCTCCGAGGCGCGCGTGTTCGTGTTCTCCGCGCACACGGTCGTGAGATCTCGTGCCCGCGCGCGTCCAAATCGCGTGGGCTTGATTGATCGGACGATCTTCTCCGCGTGATTCCTGCCGACGACGACGGTCGTTCATTGTCTCGTCCGTCTCCTCCGCTCCGCGCGCATGGCAGTCCGCGCGTGTGTGTACTAAAAAACACGTCGTTCGTTCGCGCTCCGTACGGGCCGAGACGTGCCGGACAGATAATCGGAACTCCTCATCGGACCCCCCGTCCCCGGACAATGGAGCGCATCGGCGAAGCACTGCGTCACACAGCGCACTCGTGTGCTGGGGGAGGGCACCGCGAACCGCGGTGTTCGGCGGCAACGGTTACTAATGGACAAACAAACGAGTGGTGCAAGGCGGCGCTGGAAAATGAAAACGCGAGACGGGTTTCAAAACAAACGTAAGCGGACACGGCCAGCCGCCCGCGCGATAGTTCACCGACAATAATATGAGCCGAGTGGCTGCACACCAAAAGGGAATCCGCACGCGTGTGATATCAGTCGTTGTTTCGGTAACTTTTAACTTGTTCTGGTCAGAACAAACGTTGTTCTCGTCCGGTAAGCAGAGTGCGCACGGTGTACGAACGGGATCAGGCCTTCCGAAACGTTTCGGGCGTTTGCCGGTGATCGTTGGACATTCGAAATCGTCAATCGCGTGCGCGATCCGCTGGGATCTAACTAACAAGCGTTCAACGTAGTGTTGACATTTGACACTGTCGAGTGAATGTATTTAATATTTTAAAGCCATATTGTTTGTTTATCGAACGCCTATCTGCTGTCGTGTCGGCTACGTACTATTATAGTAGTTCGAGGTGCGTCCGAGGATTTACTTTATGATCTTTCCGATCAAATACCTAGTAAATCACGTAATCGATGCGATTCGCGCAAATCTGTTATCACTGATGTAAAATATATACATTCAAGGTAATGGCTATATGGCTGTCGTAAGTGTCAAAAGTTGTAGAACCACCATATCCTTTTCGTTTGATTAATATCCAAATAAATATTAGTCCGTTTTAGAATTATCTATGTTAAATCAACTTAGATACAAGATTAATTATTATTGTTTTATTTATTTGCAGTAATATCTTTACTGAATTCGATAACAAAGTAAATTGTTTATATAGGTTCGCATTATACTTACATCACCAGCGTTCAAGTTTCCGAAAACATAACCAGTACGTAGTGAAAAGCAAATAGTTTTTCAGTGCTAATCACTTATGATACATTTTAAATTTAAACATTAAAAAATTATCCATATCTCGAGTTTAGATAATTTTATTTTTTATTATGTAAAACGTATGCGTTGATTTTCCCATGTGCGCATAGTCAAATATTTTATTTCATATCAATAGTGTCATGGTTTTAATTTCGGCAATACGTTCAATTCGGTGAGTCAATCGAATGCATATTGAAATAAATCGGATTAGAAAGAATATAGCGAAGGATATAATGTGTGAGAATATTTGCGAAATCATATTTGATATCGCAATAGCGATCACAATTTAAAATATTATGCTATCGGTATGCGTTTATTATTCGATGCTGGCCGACGATATATACAGAAATAAATAAGCGTGCAAAAAATGTAAACGGAGCCCTTCAATGTCGTATTTATAGTTGTATTACACCATTAACACGTCAGAGGGTTGGATATGGAAAACTTAACTCTTGAAGCAAACGAATATAACACGCAAAATCAATAGTACGTCCGACCGTACGATAATAGCAGATCCAAACGAATGTTCATCAACAATAGAGTATAATTAGATGCGTATGGTGCAGTATTCGATTCCGCACAAGTGTATAAAATAATAATTACGTAATTTTCCGGATTACAAAGAACTCGCAAAACAAACCGCAATCATGAATTATTGTTGTTACATCGTAATACGATCATGACCAATATTTTTTATTTTTTCGCATTCGCTTATCTTCCATTGTCGTATAGCACATTCTCTCTTGGTACACGCACGCAAGCACATGCGCGCGCACGCACGCACGGAACCTCAACGTCGTTTTCCATCATTGACACGGGTTGCCGGCAGCGGAGGTTACATGTGTCGGGGCCGCGTGGGCGTTGGAGTACGACGACGACGGGGTTAAACAATGCTGCGCGCACGCGGAGGATAGAGGGAGATGGACACGGACGATAAAAGATTTATGGAAGAGATGGAAAGGTGGAAAAGGAAAAAAAAAAACCTAAATACTCGGTGGCAAGAAAAATCGTATATACACGGTAATATACATAGGTAGATGCTACACGCACTACTATTACTATTACTACTACTACTACTACTACTACTACTACGTACTTACCTGTGTGCTGTTAGCACGCCGCCGCCGCCGCCGCCGCCGCTTGTCGTTGTTGAATGGAAGGAGGAGAACACCGTAAGAGAAGAACCGAGACCGGCAACCGGGTGGGATCCGATCTCGGACGTATGCAACAGTTTTGCGTTCGCCACCGGGTGTATCAGGTTGCACGTGCTAATGAGACGTGGTGAGACGACGTGACATTTGTCGCACGAAAAAAATTTAATAAATAAACAAACAACACGTCGTACCGTCGCATTGTTTCGTTCAGATTTCCGTCGGTAATTTTGTATCCTTCGCACCGCGGTAACGAGAATCGAAACCGTTATCGCGTCTCCGGCCGTTTCGAAAACGACGGATCCGAGTACTTTTCGCGCGCGGGCCACTTCGCTTTGGTAACATGCATCATACGGTCTACGGTTACGGATAAACGAAACACAAACAACCGATTCTACCGCCGCAGGATCGCGACCACGCGAGTCCCGAGAGCAATACCCGCAGCGTTCATTCAAAGGTTAGTGGTATTAAATAACGGTATTATCCTCTGCGAGGAAAATAAAAAAAAAAAAAAAGAAGATAAAATATTCCAAAAAGCTTGTGTTTCGAATTCTTGAATTCTGTATAAGAATTGAATAGAATATTATTATCGTTATTTTTGGAATAAAATTCCCTTACATTTCCGAATCTACTGTTTTAGATACGTGTACTTAAATATGTATTGGTTTTTCTATAAGTCATTGAATGGGTTATTAGAATTTGTTATTGTACTCGATGAAATAAAATACATTTATATAATCGTCTTATAAATGTGCAAGTAGTTTACTACTGTTACTGTGTATTACTATTACATTTGTATTATAAATTCATTATTATTGAATTTTCCGGTTTCGATGTTTCAACCATCGAGTATCTACTGTGTTATGAATATGATAAAATAACTTTCAATCGATAAACTTAAATTTCACACATATACTGCGATAGTTAAGTTAAACAATTTATTAATTTATATTCAAAATATAAATTTAATAATCGTAGTTATTAAAAATATTTCATAGATCGTTTGAATCGATAAACAATTTACTCAAATTTTTCTTTCTGGTTGTAATTGATGAACTACAAAGTTATCAAAACTAAAAACTTCAAACAAAAAAGAATGATTTCTTGTTCGCCGTGTGTTTATTTTATTTAAACATTTGTAAATATCGATTAAAGTGTCAATCATACAATTTTACTTTGCCGTATATATTAATATTTTCCATTACAACATTTTTTTAAAAAACAAAAATAATTTAACTTGATCATAATATGCCCTCCGAGTATAATATATTTTATGATCTTGAAAAATAACAAGCATTAATTATCATAATTAAATTGTTATTTCTGTTTGATCTTTCGTATAAAGTATTTTGCGCAGTTAAAAAAAAAACGTGTTCATAATAAATGCAATTATTAACAGAATTTCGACTGTTTTTGTATTGTTAATTAATAACTATTGATTGTCATTGTTCACAGTTATAAATTTCATATGCTAATATTAAATGCTAATTGCTAACAAATAAACGTTATTTGTTAGTAGTTTTCTGTGCAAAATATTTTTTTTAGTTATTTTTGAGAATTTTTTATAAATATTTAATAATAACGGTAAAAATAGTGACTATAATAATTATTATATTATATATATAAAAAAAATAATAATAAATTATTGTATACATCTTAGTCGTCGAGACATCTGTGAAAATGATTTGATGCGTGATATTCAAATGGCAATTCATACTACAATGTCTAACATTTTTTTAATCGCACACATTTTAAATCCACGTCACTATAAAGTGAATATGTAATATTTACATAGGTAAATGCATCTCATGAGTATCGAATTAAAATATAGAAAATGGATATTGTAAATCGATTATACTTTTTTTTTTTTTTTTTTTTGTGTTAAATCACGGCGCGGAAGAGGGGGGTACTACACCCATGGTTGGGTCGTCCTTCCCCCTCATCCTCCGTATCGTTTATTGTTTATTGAAGATAAACATTACATTTTTCAAGGTATTATATAAAAGCTGTGCACATACAAAAAAAAAAAAAGAGAGAGAGCCCTATCCCTCTAAATTTTCGACTTCGGCGTACAAGACATTAACTCAGTAGTTTTGGTTTCTTCTTTGCCTGATCCGTTCCTCTTCTTCTCTGCTCGAAAGGAGTTGGTTGATAAAATTGCTAATCAGCTTCCATTTGTCAAGGCCACTCATCATCAACTCCACGATCGTTTCCGGTCGCAGCTCCTGACCCAATATTTCCTCCAGTGTCCTTCGGTCTGTCCTCCATCGGTCACAGCCGAATATTGCATGTTCGACGTCGTCTGTTGCTACGAGGCAGTCAATGCAACTAGGGTCTTCCAATTTCCCAAAACGGTTCAGATAATATCTAAAACATCCGTGGCCAGTTAGCATCTGTGTGAGATGGAAGTCAACTGTTCCACTCTTGCGGTTAAACCAGCTCTTAACATCCCTGATTAGTCTCCAGGTCCATCTTCCCGTAGTTTCATTGTTCCATTCTGTCTGCCATTTCTTAAAAACTTCTTCGCGTATTTCCTTCTCTATCGCCGCTTTATTAGGATCTCTCCTAATTTCATATCTCCTCGTCCTTTCCCACGCAAGGAGGTGTGCGGGGATAACTCCGGCCACTACCATAATCGCCGCTGTCGATACTGTTCTGTATGCCATCGCTATCCGTAGCGCGATGGTTCTTTGAGGTCTAAGTATAGTTTGAATGTTTCTCTTAAACACAAGAGCCGACGACCAAACTGGTGCCGCGTATAGTAACTTGCTTAGTACCACTGTAGCTAGTAGGCGTCTCTTTTTTTGGCCTGAGCCCCCTATATTCGGCATTATTCTATATAATGCCTGCGATGTGCTTTGCGCCCTTGAAGCCGCCGATACGAGGTGTGCACGGAACCCGAGAATTCTGTGAAGTTCCACTCCTAAATATCTAATTTGATCCTTTATCTGGATACTCGTGCCACGTATTTTGAACTCTGGCCTCTCATAGCGTCTCTTATTTGTAAGAATAATGGCCTCTGTCTTTTCTACAGACAATGAAAGTTCTGCCATGTCCATCCATTCTGCGACTGCTGTGAGCGCATTGTTTGTAACCTCTTGTAGGATTTCAGTCGTGTGACCTGTAGTTATCACCGCCACATCGTCGGCGAACGCAACCAATGTGGAAGATGATATACCATGATGATTGCCACCTGTTTGTATCTGAAGCAGATCATCATACATTAGGTTCCATAGGACCGGCCCTAGCACCGATCCCTGCGGTACGCCACATGTTATGTCCTTTTTTCCGCCGTTATCGTACTGGAGCTCTCTCTCACTTAAGTAGCTCCTTATAATTCCTACGAGGTACGCAGGTATTTCTTTAGTATGTAAGGACTCTTCTATTTTGTGCCATTTAGCCGTGTTAAAGGCATTAGCCACGTCTAGGGCTACCACGGCACAGAGCTTTCTTCTATACCGTGGTCCTGTTGTGGCTTTTTCTACGATACTCATTACTTCTTGCACTGCGTCTATGGTAGAACGCCCTTTTCTGAATCCAAACTGTCTGGTGTTTAGGTCCTGAGATGACTCTAAGTAGTTTTCTATACGTGTTTTGATAATGCGTTCAAAAAATTTGCCAATCGTATTCAGCAGGCAAATAGGTCTGTACGACTTAGGATTATCCAATGGCTTGTCTCCTTAAATCGATTATACTAGCGATTGTTAAATGTTCTTATTAATTGATGAACAATAATGGTGGCTTCGTACTATTTGCATCCCAAAGATATCTACCAAAAAAAGGCTAATCCGAACTGTGTTCCGTTTTCTTTTCTTTTTTTGGCACAAACGAGTTGCATCCCAGGTTTTTTCATTATTCGAATCGCGACCCGATTAATATTTGCCATATCTACCAGACTTAAGGAATATTATCGTTCCCCGTTCGATAATAATGACCACTAGCAATCATGTAATATACATACTTACAACATTAAAACAAATATTATTTTATAAAATAATAAAAAAGTAAATTAAAACTAAGAATTAGTAAATGGTTAGTACTCCTAAATTAATTTATAAATAAATAAACAAATAGTTTATAAACAGAAATAAATAAATAAATGCTTATCCTGGAGTGTTATTATAATATTTGTAAAGTACGACCGGTTTCTAATTAAAAATTCAACATCAGGTTAGAAACAAAGTCAATAAAGCTGGGTAAAAAAATAAAAAAATAAATTAAAATAGATTCGCGATTTTCTTGACTTTGTATATATCTGATGATGAATATTTAATTAAAAACTGGTCGTACTTTAGAAGTATAATAATATTCCAGACTAGGCTTTTATTTATTTATTTTTATACAATTATTTATTTATTTATATATTAGTTTACGATTATTAACCATTTTTAACATTTTACAAATAGTTTTTAATTTTAATTATATTTTTTATTATTCTATTAAAAATATTCATTGAGACCATATACATATTCAATTAAATAAAAATGTATCTATTATACCAACGCAACAGATAGTCCTATGTCCGTATACAAATGGAAAGGAAAATTAAGCTTAGAATGTACAATTTTATATTAAAAATAATATTTTATGTTAAATTAATATGTACCCAGGCTGCCATTCGGGAAGATTGTTTTTGACGGACGCAAATAGCAACCATACATACTATATAATCATGTATATTCGACAAAAATACTTCGCAATAATCTTTTTCCGTGGTGCCCAAAGTGAACGAAAAGCTCGTTGGTCTTTAAGTATATTCCGATCGCAGTAGGGCTATCGTTTGAAAATGAGCGATCAGATTAATACTGTACATGACATGTACGAGTATCGTATTACATTGTAAGTCAAGTTTTTGTTATTTCTCAAAGTTTACTTTTTCGAAAAGAAGTCAGAAAACTTCTTGTTCGTTCACATTGTACACGGATACCTGAGCGGACGAGCTCGCTGTTTTTTATTTATTTTTCTTCCTCGTCCGGGGCTATACAAGTCTTCGTCGCGCGTCCACACGTCCACCGATTGTCCATCATGCGAGTAGCGAGTGGACCCTTTTTGGGGGTAGTGAACCGCACAGATATGCAACGGGAACGCGCGACATCGCTACATCATAAAACGGCATTGTCGGTGACACTGCTAGGTCTCTCGATGGTCCAAAACTTTCGGGTGACACGTAAACGTGTTTGCGAAATCAATTTCTTCCCAATCTTGCTTCGATCACACAAACATTGTCTAGTGTCATAGTGTTGTCTTAACTGTTTAACGAATCAACCGATCGTTCCGAATGTTGTAAGCGATTTTCCGAATTATCTTCGTGCGCACACACCTCGTCTTCGATTTTACGAGTCATATCGCGGTAACGAGACGTGCGACAGGATTGTAACAACGACACACGTCGCCGTCCTCTTCGACCGATCAACACTGCGTGATCGTGACGTGTGTAATCGTACACAGAGCACCACGGACACACACGTGGGGGCGCGCGTTACCCGTGTGTCATTTTTATTTCTTCCCATTCATCTTCCCTCTAGCGGGTACGCGTCGTCCGTCGCGTCGCATCGCGCTTGCAACCCGCGGGATCGCAGACCGACCGACCGATCGTGTGTGCCACGGGTGTCGCCGAAACGATCGCACCGGGAAAACGAATAGATCGCCCAGATCGTCACGACTTGGTCCGAAACGCACGTGTGCCCCGCGAACGGATTCACCTGTTGCACGGGTCGCGTCCGGTTAATCAGCCGCGCGCGCACGGTCCCCGTCTTCGTCGCCGGACCGCTTTTTTATTTATTTTTTTCGCTCGCCTTTCCGGTGCAACTTTCGATGGAGTTAAACGTTTACCGTGTACGCGGCACGACGCGCGGACACGATGTGAATGCGACGGGTTTTCCCCGATTAGTTAAACTTTGGTCCTGACGATTCGGTACCGTTTAAAAAGCGTTCGAGTTCCACCGTAATGTCGTTATCAAATGACACGATCAGTTTTTTGCTTTATAAATTTGCTTGTTCGTTCCTTTATTTTCTCTCACGTTTTAAACGATTAAAATTGTTATGCTTTGAAATATTTGTTGGCATTAAGGGTATGACTTTGAAAAAAATACAACATTTAAATATATATTTTGGTAGCGTTGATAAACGTTCACGTGATACACTTATTGGAAACATCGTTATCAAATAATACGATCATTTTTCGATTTATTTTTGTATTTGCTTTATTTTCGTGTTTTATTCGATTAATTGATCGTGATTAATCTCCGAATAATAACTCTCACTTGAGCCTGTTATGTATGGTAAATAGAAGATTTTACAATTTTTAAATACGAGCGAATAAAAGTTAAACGTTGAGTGATAAAATTTAATACATATGGTATATTATTTGAACTGTACAGTTCGCGATCATATATATTTGTAATATCTTCTTGCAGTAAAGTATTTTTTGCTTATTGAAATAATAAATAACTATTATTTCCAATCGAGTAAAATAAAAAAATATATATACTATTTTATTAAAACTAGTTTTTAAGACGTTTTTCATACATGGATTTTTTATACTTTATTTGTTTATTCAAAGAAATTTAACAAAAAAATAATAGAAATTAAAAATTAAAGTTCTGATTTAATCCATACATGTTTTATTTTTTAAAATGTTATAAGTACTCTCAACACAATTGTTTAAAATCAAAGCAATATATCACTGATTTTATATTTTTTATCAAACAAACATAACGATTTAAAAATAAACACTGAACTACGGTTATCTTTTAACTAAAATCATATTAAAAATGCATTAAACATTATCGTTTATACTTATTTTTAATTTGTCCAGCGCATTTGAAAAACAGTTTGATTTTACGTCAGTTGTACAAATTTAATACAAATAACGTCGCGAACAATTAAACTCAAAATTCACCATTCACATTTAAATACAATCTTATGCGAGTTATATAACATATTTTTATCGTGAAGTATATTAGTGGTTTATAAACAGTATTTAGTGAACTTTGGTACCATATCGCGTGTGCATTACAATAATACTTTTAAAAATATAGTAAGAAAACCTCATTATCGTTCAAGTTGAAAAAAATAAAATAAAATATATGAAAACATACATGTTTCCACAAAAAAAAAAAAAAATAACAATAATGTATTGTTACACGGACATACATACGTAGGTGTATTATATAGGTAGCGTGGTCATTTATTAAGCCGGAAATGCGTATGTGTCTTGATAGTTTTTTAATTGGAGGGTAGCTTTTATGTTTTAGTTTCACGTTAAAAAATATCACGAAACAGCACTTGATTTACATCATGTCATTATGTTGACATTACACAATTTTTCAATTTTAAATAACGTTCATATTTTTTATACGAGATACAGTGATATTGGTCTCGATTTTTAAAGCGTGCACTAATGACCAAAGGAGTACATAACATTGTGCGGTATGATATTCAAGGCGAAATTATTATTCAACGTACAACTTACGCGGCATGCATGTATCTTAATATTTACCCCGTAGGATATAATAATTAGTGTAATGGTTCTTAATTTGTAAAACAAATAAAAATAAGCCATTGCGTTAAAAAAAATGAAGGAATTAAACCGAAGTTCTCGTGGTATATACTAAATGAATAAAAATATGCATGGATGTATCTTAATATTTACACTGGGTGAGTTATAATAATTAGTGTAATGATTCTTAATTCTTAAAAAGTAAAAATAAGCGACAGCGTTTTTTTTTTTAAAAAAAAAAGGAATTAAACCGAAGGTCTTGTGGTGTATAATAAATAAGTAAAAATATTGATTTTATTGAGTCTGTACAGATATATGATTAAAAAATACATTATTGTACCTACCTTTGGTTTTCAGAACAAAAAAAAAAAAAAATTAATTGCTTTAAAGGACTTTCTGTTTCAATTAACTAAACCGTAACAACATGAAACTTTTGGTTAATTTTTCCGGAAAAGTGTTTATGAACAATTATTATAAATATTATTGACAAATAAATATATCATTTGTTTCATTTGCAGAATTAAAACCATGCAGTTATAAATATGTACATTAAAATAAATATTTTATATGTTATAAGTGTAGGATTGTTAATATTTTATTTTTTTAATTGCCCTTCTGTGTTTAAAAATTACACCTTTCGAAGAAAATGATAATGTTGTTTTTACATTCGAGTTTATAAAACATTATGGAGATTTATAGTTTTTGAGTTTTAATTATAAAATTATGGAAACGTTGCTAGAACTTTAAAATCGGTATATTAAAGGTATTCATAAATCATAAATTTATAATTAATACCGTTTGAGACCATTACTTGTTTTTATAATAGAAATAAGAGTTTATATAGTTCGAATGTAGCTGTGATGTTTTTAAATTTATTTTAAGTACTATACAGTTACCAAGTTACCTTAATATAATAATGAAAAAATTCAATAAACAACAATGTATGTACGTTAAGATTATTAAAAAAGTTATTAACTGGAATGTCTCTTTGTACTAAACATTTTTTTTACCTTTATGCCTTCAGTTTTATACTTTAAATATCTATAAAATAAAATACTCACTTATCTCTTTACTTCCTCTAGTTTCGCAAAAAAAATTAAATTGGTGTGTATAATTAATTAGTCCAGTGGTTAATTAACACTAAGTATATGAGATAGCATCGTGTACATATTTTAGTAATAAAGCACACATTTTTCCCCGGTATCAAACGAAAATAGAAAAAATCGCTAGACAAAATTAATATTTTCCATTCCAAGCTCAACGTGAGCAACGTCATTCTTGCATCGTGCAATAAATATTATAGTTTAAATGAAATAATGAATAAAATTAACGTAGTCGTCGATATAAATATTTTTTAATTAATTACTTATTTTTTTTTTAAATTTATATCCATATGGATATTAAAACTTTACATCATTATCATAATAGTTGTGTATTCTTCTATCGTTCCGAGATAATATTTATACCGATACTCGGTCGTGCTGTTTTTATTAAAATACCATAAACGAAGTCAACGATTTAAAATAAACATCTTAGCAACAGGTCGCACGTAAGTTGATCGATTAACATTTAAATACAATTTGATATTTTTGTGACGATATTGATTAAAGTGTTAGATAAAATAATCATATAGATTATTTACCAACGGCACCTCAACTGTTATTCTACGCGCGCGCGTGTGTGAATGTAGTAATGGACGCATACAAATGCACGTACAAGCTTTTGATAAAATACGTCCATGATTTTTTTGGGCATTCAGTTTCCCAGCAGACTCCGAGCAATCGATAAGGTGACCTAAAATCGCTGTGTACAATGTATAGAACATACATTAATAAATCGGTGGAAACGATTTTTCTACGTTTCCTCGTCTAGGACATCCGTCATCAATCGGTCTTTTGTCTACAACAAGCCCGCGTTACCAGCTAAGTGGTCCGAACAACATCAATGGATGAAATATCCGTGCGTGTGTGTGGTGTGTGCGTGTGTGTGTGTGTGTGTGTGTGTGTGTGTGTGTGTGTGTGTGTGTGTGTGTGCGTGTGCGCGAGCGTGTAGTACGTGTGTTAGCATGCC
Organism: Sipha maydis; assembly: GCA_034509805.1. Lineage (NCBI taxonomy): Eukaryota > Metazoa > Arthropoda > Insecta > Hemiptera > Aphididae > Sipha > Sipha maydis. Next base: position 68,900 of record JASXSY010003263.1, read on the forward strand.
TTCATCGTCGTCGTTGTCGTCGTTGCCGAGTACGTGTACGTGCGTTTGCCTTACGGACCGCTACCGTGGTGCAGCAGTGTGTTTCAGAATCACTTTTGTCATGGTTCGTATATATGAATGAATTTCGGTACGTGTATAATACAGCGTATATATGTGTGTATGTGTGTGTGTGTGCGTGCGTACAACGCAGACAAAAGTGGTGGGGAGGGGGGGCATGCCGAGGAATGAATGAAGGCGGAATCCATAGTCGCGGCGTGCATGCATGGAGCGATTTCACACTCGGTTTGTGTGTGGCAGGCCAGCCGTATCGGTACATCAATGGATCCGACACCGGATGCATCATTGATCTCTTGTGAAGAAAACTGTCCGGAAAACTCACTGTATAAGTACACGCACACACACACACACGCACTCACACACACACACTCGTACACGTACATACGCTCGCGCACTCACGTATACACGAACACACACGCGCATACACACACGTACGCACGCACGCCCGCGCCAGATACAACCTCTTCTGCGGCAACGGAAATGCGTCTTGAAAACCGAAGTTATTGTTCCGGTATCACAGTAATACAATACTTCTCCTGCTCTCCTCCGCCTTCCGTACGTCTTGACGATTTTTTTCCCCTGATCACACCGTGATGTTTGTGCGAGTAATTTACTAATGTTTATGTCCGAATGATATTATGCTCGGACTCCCGTTTGGAAAACTAGACATCGTTGAACATACGAACAACAAATATCTATTATAACACGCACACGCGTTCGTACTTCAACTTTAGGTTTTGTATACCTTATTACACGACCGGTATTGTATGTACGTTTGTACGTGTACGTGTGTGTGATGAAATGTTGACTCGATCCGAGTTCGAAATTAAAATTATAGGTAATATGTAAGTCGTTGCGATCAGTCATGAGTACCCCGTGCGAAACACATAACTATACGATCGGATGGTGCACATGAATATTTAGTAAAATGTATTACATACATTAGGTTACGTTATCTATGTTCGTTCGGAGCAGATAACCAACGTTTTCTCACTAGATCTACACAATAATATTCCATACACCGAGAGGAAAGTTTGCGTTAATGTTCATACCTACTCTTGTGAATTGGAACATACCGAATTGTTATGTTAGTAATATCATTTGCTTTCACGACCCTATAGAAAAAGTATATTTAGCGTAATGCGGGTTTCCCATTGTTTTTTGAAATTCGTATATTGCTAAACTTCGTATAATACCGTCACAATACAATAAAAAATACTCGACCGTAGACAATACGGAAACCGGGGGAAGGGGGGGGGGAAATAATAATTCTAATGCTGTTCGTTTCTGAAATTGGCCTATGACTACGTAATGTAACTTAAGATTACATCTGGACAGTCAATTCGAAATTGAAGTACTTATTTTACAGTTTCTAATCTCGGTTAATGGTTTAAATACGATTTTTAATAATTTAAGTATACATAGGGACCATAATTTAATGAAATCATTAACTCATTTGCAATGTGTTATAAGATCAGCAACAGCTTAATAAACAGTTCATACTTTTAAATTATTTTCATACACTTTTTAACGTAGAATAACCCTACTACATAAGTGAATAAATTCCTTGATTGACACCATTCTCAAACTTTTCATCTTATATATTTAGTGTATTTCGAGAGTGCCACTAATAATGCGCTAATGATGTGAACAACCCTTTGGTAATTTGTTGTCTTTCTGGTCGATGCCTTTCACGAGTTGTAAATACATTAATAAATATATAAGTATAATGATCAAATTAAATTAATTATACACAATGGTTGGAAAAAATTTCTTTAATTTCAACCAATTTATTAGATAATAAATACAATTACCGTCTGATCATTCGTAGATCGAATACAATTATTAAATCATATTACTGATTTTTTATCCGGAGTAAAGATTTATCTTTTCGATTACTTACTAAAAAATTGACTAATTTTATATCATATTTTATCAATAATAGATTTTATATTACATTAATTTATATTTTATAATATAGCTGTTGAATATGAATATATTGTTTTCAATTCTAAACTGGATGAGAAATGAAGGAGTTTTAAAAAATTGTCTGATTCTGGTTGACAGTTTATGGATCAATAAAACCAAAAATTTAACTAATTTCATATAGTTTATGCTGATTATTTTATTTTTAAATGAAAATGCATTGCGATAAAATATACCACGCCAGTATCTCAATAATATAGTAATTAAAAGTAATAGAAACTCTGACCGGACGATTTTTCTATTAACATTTTAATAATAGTAAATTTATTTATTTATAAAAGTCTATAACTGCTAAGTTTATAACTGCTCTAACCTGATTATAATTAATAAGTTTCGTGCTCAACAAAAATATCTGATTATCCATTTGTTCTTTTTTATGGATATTATGAACTATTTATCATCAATAAATATTTTTAGATTAGAAGATTTGTTATGTGATTGTATGTAATATAGGTATTAAAAATTAATGTAGTTTTTTTTCAATTAGTATAACTAATATTCTACGATTCTAAGATATTCGTAAAATATTAAAATGCAATGTACAAAAAATTATAATAGTTAAGTAAATATAATAAAAATATATAAACCATAAAATGTATAGCTATGCATTTAGAACTTGTTTTGGTCATTAACGTACGTCCACTGTACTTTATTTTAATCAGTCGTTATAATATCATAATTTATCCTTAATTTTGAAAAACTCGCAATGTACCCACTTATTGGACGTACAAACATACAGGGAATTACAGGAGATCGTACGAGAAACCTCGCTACCGTGAACCGCGTACATTATATTTGTAATTGTCTTAAGCGAAATCGACTTGCATAAACGGCATTGCGCGGGACGCAATCGGTTGATATGAGACTTACATGATTGGAATAAACGATCATAAACGATTTCAATAATCTCATAACGGTCCCGTAACCGTGCAACATCCTTCCGACGACCCTACACCGCGCATTTTACCTGCACGACTTTACCGCACAATTGAACATGTACCGTAAGACATGTGAGATAATTTATATTGCTCACAAGAGACGCTTTGCGTTAATAACTTTGGTCACGGAACGGTCCTATTCTCTCGTCTTATACCGCTCCCAATATTACCATCGGCTGTCTGTGCGTAATTGCTTATAGGGGATTAAAACGCATGATCTGCAGCCGGAATGGAGTGCGATGGTGTGTACGGTTCGGCACGGCACGGGAGTGAGTGGATGACGTTGAGCATTGGTTCGGGAGGGGAGGCGGAGGACTTACCCGCGTTCGAAGGGATATATAAGAAAAATAAGAGAGAAAATAATTAAAAAATATAAATTAAACGTCGTATTTACATACTCGGTTAAATCTCCGGGGCGCATGTATAAGAAGCGTGCATGATTGCCAAGAGAAATGAGTTCGTTAAGAAAACTGCGGGCCACCGGGTGGAGAGGCGTAGAAGAGGAATGAGCGTATGGAGAGGGGGGATTCGACGGGAAAGGCGAGGGGATATGGAAATCCTTATTTTAAAAAGGGTTTGGAAAAACTTCGGTACAGGGGTGAAGGGCGAAAGACGAAGAGAATTTTAATTTCACTTGAGAATGAAGAGAAAACATTTTAACAGAAATAAGAAGGCAGTGACGGTGGTGCGGGGAAGTATAAGCTGGAGGGTAGGTAGCGGACGCTGGCGGTGGAGTGTGAGCAATGGTGATAGGGGGTCGGGGGCGATGGTGGAAATTAGAAACGGGAAAACTGCGAGGGTAAATGATGGGACCCGTCACAGACCGCCCGGCACGAATATAAAATCTTAAAACCCTCTCTTTTTCATTCTCTTTCTCTTTCCTTTTCTCTCTCTCTCTCTCTCATTCACATACATACTTTTTATCTCCCACTCTCTCTTTCTCGTCCGCTCTTACTCTTATATTCTTTCTCTTTTTCTCTTTCCTTTGCCACTACTACAACCCCTCACACTGTTTTACTTACTTCCTTTGCTTCCTGAAAATATATGTACACGGAGCACCAAAGTTCTTAATAATGCGTACACTGGGCACGTGGATCTTTTATTTCTTTGTCTTGGCTTGCATCCACCCTTATTCGTATACTTTGATTAGCTTTTAAAACAGTTGAAGCGCCAATGAATTCTTTCAGGCTCTGATATGTTTTTTAACCTTATGCGCGTAATCCATTTTCAGCCATATCTTGATCAACCGCTGTCAATTTATTACACATCCACTATAATTCGGTTAAATGATTGTGGTACTTTTCTAAAGGTAAACAATAATTTAATAATATTTAATAATATTGATTTAAATTGTTTTTTTTAATGATACAATGTTTATTTAGTTTTATGAAAAATATTAAAAGTTTGTTTCAACTTAAATTGGTAAAAAAAATAATAAAATAATAAAAATAAAAATGTATAAATGGTTAATACTAGTAAATTAATATATAAATAAATAGTTTATAAAAAAAAAAATAAAAAAATAAAAGGTTAGTCTGGAGTATTATTACGTTTGTAAAGAACGACCGGTGTTTCAAATTAAAAATTCATCATAAAGTGTACATAAAGTCAGTAAAATCGTGACTATTTTTTATTTTATGATTTTACTATATAACTATTTTTGATTTTATCGACTTTGTATGCACCAGATGATAGATTTTTAATTCGAAACCGATCATACATTACAAATATAATAGTACCCCATACTAAGAATTTACATATTAAAAATATTGACGGTACGTAATTCAATCATTCGCTACTATAATTATCCCAAATACTATCGTCATCAAAGACGCACCTACACGTGGGAATCGTCAAGTAGGAAAAACTGTCATTATTTTTCAACTCATTGTCGTCGTATCAGCTGATTTCACCTGGTAATAAAAACGTGTACCAAGTTGATTATAAAATATCTAGTTCAGTATGAATAACGCTTATGATTCATCATCATACGTGGTGCATGTATGATTAATATTCGAGACACGAAAATTGTTCATGGTTTTTGATTTTCATCTGTTCGCGTGTGTGTTGAAGCATGTACAACAGCATGACTGAATCATACAAAGCCACTATCTATCTATCTATCTATCTATTTATATATATATATTTATAATATACGAGCACTTATTAATTCTGTTGTTGATGCGTAGGGGAAAAAAAATAATATCGTCCGTGAGGACGAGAACTATGTCTAATGTTATTCAGAAGATCTATGATTCTGAAACACATATAAGTGTATGTAAAGAGGCCCATGGCTACTACAACATACTCGTAACATATAAGTGATGGTGTAATACATGTTTTGTTTACCGTGTTATTATAACGCGTATCTATTATGGCTTCCTATTTTAAGTACTCTATTTCGTTTAGTTACACGATTAAACTTAAGGCTATCATTTAATATCGATAAAATAATGCATCATTAAACGGTGAACTCCCGATAGCTCGGAGCCGGAGGGCGAAAAAAGAAGCCTGGAAAAAAAAATCGTGTTATCGGAAAACAAATAACACAGTGCATTTAATTATTTTAAAATTACACGGGAACCGTGTTCCCCGTCGCCTTTTGTACGTAATTATTAGCTAGTTACCATTGTTTTCAACTGTTCCGGCGCGCACACGAATTATCCCGAACACTAGGGCAACAATAACACATGAATCGATGTCACGAAGAAGTCGAAATTACGGTTATAACTAGAGGTCGGATTTTTATGATTTTTAATATTTGTTTCTAGTCCATGCAATTAAATGAGAGTGAGAAATCTTTACGATTCACGAAACACAGAATTCACGAGAAAAATGTATTTTGCATAAAAAGGCATGTTTTAGGGGTTACAGAATATTTTTGTAATATCAGCATATAATGAACATATTTCACGTATATCAGTTTTTTGATAAATACAAAGCTCACTAAATGATTTATTTCTGGGTTTCTGAGTTTTAATAAAAATTAATCTCTAGTTATTCTATATCGATTGCGATACCACATCGGTTATTTTGTTAGCTGTTACGACTGTTCGTCGTCTACTAGTCGTCAGTCTCGTCTCGTGTTAATATCCGAGTCCGATGAATTAATTAATTAAATTAAATATATTTAAAACCAAATTAATAAAAAATAAATTAAACTGATTTTTTTTTTAAATATTAAAAGAATATTTTGCATATTTAAAGACATAAAACATCATGTAATTGGTATTTTAAAAGAATATATTGCCTGTTTTACGTGACATAAAAACATCATATTTTAAGGTTTTTAAGAGAATATAAATCCGACCTGTAGTTATAACTATGTCAGTTGTTCGAAATATTCGACGAACGTTACTGGATCTCGACGTGATAGCGTTAAATGTGAACGGATGCTGATACACATATCTGTAATCTACTACGGGATAAAGCTCCGACAGTTGTACGAAATACTCACAACCTCGGCACACTTGAACCATTTACATCTCACCGTTCGCATGGTTATTTAAATTATTAAAACCAGTGGAACACATGCACGCGTACCGTACACGATAAATATTGTTTGTCGTTATAAAAATAATCATTGGCACGTTTTTATATCAGTTGATTATTACGTCCAACGTTAACCTTTCGCGAGAAATTAAATCGGACCTATTAGAATCTTGGCTTTGCACATATCCCGGATAACTGAATTACGCCGCAACCAGTGACTAAATACAAGGCGTTTCACGAACGTATTAAAATATTAACGTTAATCAAAGCTAATAATGTTCATACGGTTTTCGGGCATACTGTACAAGAGTAGTAAATTTACTGTATACACTAATTTTACGCGACACAGTATAATTTATTTTTATTTTCTGCTATCGTACTAAAAAACTCACGGACTCGTACGTTTTTCTTGACAAACGTTTAATTCGTTTGTCAAATAAATAATTCTTTTAAAGAGCCCGTAAACCCACGGCATCCAACCGCATAACCTGCTAAACCCGACCCGGACTACCGTTGTGCCGCATTTAAATATGATTGTGCGATGATATCGTTTAAGTTCGTACTAGTATAAAGTGTCACGGTACGCAGTTAGAGAGCACTACAAAAAGTCGATTTTAATTATTGTTTTATTATTATTTTTTTTTTTTTTTTAAGTTTCGTTTATTCATAGTCGTAATCGTTATTAAACCGATAAAGGGTATATATATATATAAAGTATAAATTACCATTATTTATTCAAATATGAAATGACATTTGTCATGGATCTGTACGATTTGAATGTGTTTGTTCATTTTTAGCATGATCGATGTCAATTGATATCGATGCATTATTTATGTACTATTTATAGAAACGGTTTATTAACCTCCATACGACTTCTTTTCTAGTTATACATTATCAATAATATTGTTTTATAAAACTATTGTACCGTAGTATACCTATTATTGAATCGACATTTTTTTTAAACACAATAAAAACTTATCTACACTATATAAATAAATCATTTGAAAGTATTTAAATATACTAGACACTGCGTAATTGTATGGATTTTAAAATGTATAGAACATATAATTGATACTTTAAAATGTATTAAAGTACTTACAATAATAATAGTACCTGTCAGTTGTACGAAAAACAATAAAATAATTAGTCAATTGCCAAGGTATATATTATATATAATATTATGTCAATGAAAATGATGAAAACTGACTAAAATTTAAAACAATACCTTTTCATTATTAAATAGCTACATAGTATATAAATAATGCCAAGTGTTCCGGAGCTCATATTAAACAATTAACATAACATTACAAAAATATTTATTTTGTACATTAATTTTGAATCTTCTAATTGAGTTTTAGGTTATATCATTTGATATATACTTAATAAAATAATTTTAGGGAAAAATCAATGATTCTGTGTTGTTCTTTTTATGATTTCTACACTTTTTAAAACTCATTTCTCAAAATAAATTTTTTTGTATGTCTGTAAATTTTTATTAAATTCAATAGTGGATTTAAATATATATAAATTTAAAAATAGTTAATTCGATTGCTAAGATTAAAAAAGTTTTTTAAGCTAATTATTTCATAATTTCTTTTTTTTTAATATCTATTAATACAAAATATTTTTTATAAAATCAATTTTTATAATCAAAATTACCTATTATTTTACACATGTATTTTTACGTAATTAAATTAATCATTCAATTTGATTTTATTTTCTCTGCATAATAATTTAGTGATTTCAATAAATATAGATACTCATTTTCTCTTTTTGATTTACTACATATTTTATATTAGCTATGGTAATTTTACATAACACACTAACATCTATAAAATTACACGATCTTGGTCGTTTATTGGTTAAATTGTATACAATTAGTGTGTGCTAATTATTAACATGAAAATAAATTAACCAAAATCGATCAATAGTATTTAGATTGAATTAAAAATGTATATTATACATCATATTATTTTTTGCACCACAGTATGACATATTAATATTCAATGTTCACAATTTAATTGACATTTTTGTCTACACTTAATAATTGTACGATGATAAAAAACAAATGATAATATATATAATAAATAAAAATGTATTAGATCTTCACTTATGTAATGTGTGCATAACATTTTAATTTGATAACAGTTCATTTTGAAATAGAAAAATATAATTAAATATAATGTTAATGTTTAAATGGGTAATTGTCATTATATCGTGCGTTGCACATTACTCAAAAATGTAAAACATGATATTTAAAATAGATTGGTCGATATTCTCATTAATATTTTAAACAACCGTATTGGTCTTATTAGATTAGTAATAGAACAATGTCTGTCGAAACTCCATAATCCGTACAGTATCTTCGAGTTGGGTGTGATCACGATTAATAATTCGGCCGGACTTGCAGCAGTAGCCCACATATTATTTAATTTATCCATCGATCACGTGGACGGAACCGTTTCAGTTTCTACACGCTCTCGAACTTTGCGCCTGTTCCAGAAAACGACTATTCGCAGAATCGTCACACTTCTCGAAACGCCAATTTCATCGAGCAAGTCCATTCGTGTACAAGGCACGTGGGCTTGGTATTCGAAAAATCCTTTAACTTCGTGGTGCACATATTTGAATATATTTATACGTAAAATACTATTCATTTACAAAAATACATATTCGACGTGTATGTGTGTGCTGTACACGTCACGATTTTGACTATTTCCTTCGATTTTTTTCCACTCTTATTCATGTACATTTTTTTTTCCTCTCCGTCGTCGTCGTCGTCGTCATCGTAGTCGCTGTTCGTTTCGTTGCGGTAAGATCATATGAACCACCGGAGAACTGACGTGTGACCATCCAGTGCCGTTTCCTTGCCACAATGTCACGCTTCCAAACTATATCGGTGATTCCGAAATAACCGTCACATCCTCCGTCCGTGGGCATATAATAGTAGTAGGTATTTATATGTATGTATATATACATAGGAAAGCGGGGAAATAGTAGTGTGAGGTGAACGAGAGGAAAAAAATAATAATAATAATAATAATAATAAAAAAAAACTGAAGAAGAAAATCGCTATTGTTAACACCTTTGATCTGTTCTCTGTTGGCTAATTAGCTAGGGCCATTAAGTTTTTTTCCGCGCGCGCACACACTTACGTTACACCTCACACACACACGCGCGCGCGCGCGCCATCATCCGCATTCGGGACCGCACACACAGGAAATCTTCGGACACCTCTCCGCGTCGCCTACTACTGCTACCACACGCAAGTGGTCCCATTGTTGTTATATTATTATATTATTACCATCGTTGTGTGTGTGTATCGGTTGATTCCGCGTCGATCGTTACTCGTCGTCGAGCTTATGGTTGGCGGGAAAAAACGTCACGTTACGGCCGCACCAGTACTAATGAATAGGTGAAAATCGGAAGTTTTTTTTATTTTATTTTCGTGTTCCGTCGAAGACGTCGGGTTAAACGGTTTTAAATCGCTGAACGCACGATGTTGGATCCGTACAGTATTGTACATCATTTTGCATCGTCGTTGAAAACCGCTGATCGAAATCCATAACAGTGCACGTGTGGTACACATAATAAACACTTCAGTCGGATTCAACGCCTTCGCGTCTCCCGTGCACCAACGGACTTGACTGATCCACACACGAATCGGTGGAGATAAAGTATAAAAAAAAAAAAAAATTAATTTTCTACGCGAAAATTTTACAAATGATTTCTACGATTTACTCCGCCGAGTCGAGTAGTATTTGTTAACGTACTTGCTGTACAGCACATTGAATTCGCATAAAGAACATTTCGCCCGCGAATACCGTTCGAAGGGTTCTCGAAAACGTTCCGTGTCGAATTTTTCATTCAACTGCTACTTTTATCGAACCAGCGAGACGTACACTTTATGACGTGTACAACTGTATTATTATATTTGGTGGATGTTAAGGACGAACGGTTCGGCGGCCGTAGGAAGCACGCGTATATTAACAGCAATGTAAAAATTATTATAATTGCTTGTTTTGATAAATCCATTTCGTCGCGAAGAACACCATACCGCCGCACACAATACGTACATCATTGTGTTCACAAATCATAACAACGGCGAACGGCGTCCGATAAACGTCCATACTTCCACCGCCGCGAGTCTTTGATTCGGAAACAACCGTCACATCCTCTTCGCGTTCACGCGCAGGAGCGAGAGCATCGCGGGCCATTGTTAACAACACCTTTGGCCAATATCGTCTCGTGGGTTGACGGTTAACAACGGGAGGCGGCCAATTATTTTTTTATTACTTATTTTTTATTGCGTTCTACGCCGTGGGAAATCGCACGTTTAGAGGAAACGTTTTCGGCAGGACCAGGACCGGGACTGTTACCGTTGGATTCGCCGAACAGCTCAGCAGCTTCGGACGCCCGGCAGCATTGCGCAACGTCGTGAATGGTATGTTTTGCACCGTTTCGATCTTGTCGGTCGGCACCGAGGGCGTAATCCATCGTGATGTTTGCAGGCGCGTAAACAAAAAAAAATATCTGGAAGGGGGCGGGGGTTTAGGTAATACGTTTTCATACTTATGTAATCTATAAACCACTTTTACTCTATAAAAACGTATTGAATATTTCTCCTGACTTTCGTGGCCAGAGGGGTTTGAACCCTTATACCAACCACCCTTGTGCACGCGCCCGAGTGTTCGCATGATACGCGGGTTCGAACACGGTTTGTACTATTTGCGCTCGTGACGATGTGCAGAAGCAGATCCGCGGCGGTGATTCTTGAGTACGTACGACGATGGTATTTTGTACCGTTGGAAATGTTCGAAGTACTCGTACGTTGACGCGGCCCACAGCATCCGTGTGCACAACATCGACCATGGCCGGCTCCGTTTTTCAAACCTTAACGTTCGCAAATCCTACTGGTGATTTTCTGATGTCGAACCGACGGTCTACGTCGTCGTGACGAGCCCGTACCACGGTAAATGCTGTTATTACTGTGCGGACCAACAATGCGGTTGGCTATCTAGTTATTGTACAAATCGGTATGTACAGCCGTACAGCTGCGTATATCCCATGTCGTCGTATTAGTTAGAGCGCCATATCACTATCACGTTGTATTTGGTTACACGATATCGTACTGCGTGCGTCCTACACGTCCGGTGTCTGCGAATTGAACGGTATACGAAGGAAAACTAGAAGGGAGAGATAGAGAGAAAGACCGTTCGTCGTCGAACACCCGAACATTCCGAAAATTTCGATTTCTGTCGTATTAATATAGTTGCATGAATAGACACGTATAACGTGTAATTTATGTACATATACATTATCTCGTTTCTATG